>ML685821.1:14434420-14466268 GCA_007922175.1 Pelusios castaneus
ACACACACACACACACACACACACACACACACACACACACACACACACACACATCTTCCCAAGACTGAGCATTTGCTTACACCAGGGGTTGGCAACCCCCGGCTCACGGGCCAGAGCTGACACGTGGGCCGAGCCTGAGCAGCATGCTGAGCCGCTCAGGCTCCACCGCTGGCCCCGCAAACCGCAGGGCCAGAAGCTGCGGCACGTGGCTGAGGGTCCCTGCTGGTTCCGTCTCTTTGCTGGACAGCAGGAGGAGAGGGAAGCGGAGCGGGTCACGTCGTCCAGAGGCACGCTGCTGCCAGCAGGGCAGAGCTGGCCCTGGCCATGGCTGGCAAGAGGGCGGGTCAGGTCGGCCCGGCCGGAGCCGCCGCTGCCGGTGGGTGGCCTCCAGTTCCTGGCCCCAGCTCCCACCGGCAGCGGCAGCTCTGGCTGGGCCGACCCGACTCGCCCTCTTGCCGGCCAGGGCCGGCTCTGCTCTGCCGGCAGCGGCAGGCTCTGGGTGGGCCGGGGCGACGTGACCTGCTCCGCTCTCCTCCCCTCCTGCCGTCCAGTAAAGGGGCGGGGCCAGCAGGGGCCATCAGCCCTGCGCCGCCCCTGCGGACAGGATCCGGCCCTGGGGCTGGGAACCGGAGGCTGCCCACCGGCTGATGCCAGCACAGGCCCTGGCCAGCAGGGCACCTGGTCTGGCCCCACCCCCTTTTGGCTCCACCCCTGGCACCTGCTGAGGGTGCGGTGGGCGGGGCTGGCACAGGGGCTGGCAAAGGTTGCCGACACCTGGCTTACACACTGGAAGATGATCTTGGAAGATTCTGCGTAACAGCACTACCTGGTGATATCTACCACAATGTTGTATTCCAGGAGGTTTCAGGGCTTTATCCACTAGGTTACGCTGCCTCTGTGTAAACCAAGAGTAACTTCCCCCAGGTAAACAATATTAAGTTGATGTGAGATCAAAATCATTTCCAGATACTTTAAAACAGAAAAGGGTGGAAATGGGCAGTACACATCTGGGACAAGATAATTACTCCTGTGACAAGTATTTTCTTCTCAAATTGTGAGGGTTTAGAAAGTCAGTTGTGCTTTCTAAAATACACCTCTGCACTTTAATATCTTTATCACGTCCTTCACTTGAATGAGTTACATTTTGCACTGCTAACTCCTAGGATCTGTCATCTCTTGAAATAAAATAGCAATTAGCCGTTTCATATTAATGGACAAACTGAACCAAAGTGGTTCCTGTGATTCTTTGAAAAATGGACTGTAGGTTTTTGAACGGCCATCATTTTGTTTGTTTAAAGTATGGCAGTTAGTATCATTGATTGTGTTGGTTTTAATCATTCCCTTAGCTACTACAGGAATGGTATTATAATGGATCTGAAGTTTCCTACCCACTTGGACAGGCAACAAAGAGCTGTGACAGCAGGAAAAGGAGGTAAGTGGTCTGTCTACGCCCTCTGACGTTCAGTCCTCTTACTGAATGAGCACAGGGGCAGTTTTGTAAATGTATTAATAAAAAAAGGTTTTTATGCAGCGTGACGAATGGACTCTTGTGATTGATTGGTGAATTGATCCCAGTTTTTCTGTGCATCGTGCTGGTTGTGTGAAAGAAGTAGTGCAAACCAAACTGTAAAGAACTAATTATAAACACCTCTGCTGTTGTGTCAGAGAGGCAGAATCTTGCTTTGTCATAAACTGCAACCTGAAACACCACCACTAACCCTAATCTCAGAGTTTTCAGCCTCTACCTGCCTGCTTGTCTTCTACTACCACTCCGTCTATCCAGAGAGGTCCTTTGTGGGAGAGTGTGATCTAGCCACCTATTTTATTTTTTAAAAAGTTATAAAAATATGCTTACCTGTGTTCAATCAACCCTTTAGACTGCAGGAAGGCAATAGACCACTAGGGAAGTTTTATTCATCTAATCTGTGTGATGCAAAAATTTTAAATTCTGAATTTACTATTCCATTTCCTTTTTTTTTTTTTTAATTTTTTGTGTTCAGTTGAACAATGATAACACACTTGTTAGTTTCATGCTTATTCTACTGAATTTCACTTCTTGCTCTTGCAGCGTTTGTATTGTTCACATTGCATCATAAGAAGTTGGCATCGGAATTTAAAAAATAAAAAAAATCCATTAATACTTGTGCTGGCTTGTAAAAGATTTGTTACAACATCTGCCTTTTAGATCTGGCTTGACTTTGCAGCATCCTGCTTAAAATCAAAGCAAAGACTTGTAAGTAATGGAAAAAGTATTGCATGGTAGACTATGAATATTCAGTTTTGGTGAATGAGAAATAAACAGGTGAGTTGCATGAAAGCTTCTGTTATTTTAAAGTAGGAAGCCATAGTGGATTTTTCTTTCAATTTACAGAAATGGTGTATGGAGCAATATTTTTCCCTCTGAAGAGCATTTAGGTATTTATTATAAAATAAAATGCCAAGCAAAAGGAGAGATCTTTTTATTTCTTATAATTGTACTTTTAAGAAATAACTTACATATCTATGCAGAAGAAGCTGTTTCCTAAAATAATAATTCACACCCAGTTTTTGAGTTGGGTCAATGTTTAGCTTCTCTTGTAAAGTTTGAACCATTTTGTCATGGAACCATTACATTAGCATGTAACTAGTTGCATTTTTGGTTGAACTGGGGCATAAATATAGATGGTTTTGGCTTAATTGTTGCAATCTCTTTCACTCATATACAATTCTTTTCCCCCGGTAATTTAAACCACATTCTCAGCTGGGGTATATTTGGTATGCTGATGTACACCAGCTGAGGATATGGCCCTGCATAGTGTATAAGCTAAACTCATAAGTGTGATAAGTGTTCATAAACCTCAGCCATGCTCTGATGTTGCAAAATGTAAAGGTTTGTACATGCATAAGCGTTTGCGAATTTGGAACTCTGAATATGCTTTGAGGACTATTCTGTAAGATACTGAGGGCCCTCTATAACTGGTTGATAGGCTTCCCAAGGTAAATGATGTCATAGTTCTTTTGATATGTTACTTAAAACTGACTTTCCATTTTTTTTGTTCTTTTCCTTATTGCTCCCTTCCATATGACATGTTGTGCCTCCTCTCCCTCCATATTTAATTTAAGATATCCATGAAAAATCTAGGGGACTTTCTGTTCATCATAAGAAACCTTGGAGAAAAATCCAATGAAGAAGCCATGGTAACAATAGTGAGTTGTGTAAATTTAGATTAGAGACTTCATAATAGGAGATAGAAACTTTCACCTCTGAATCAGTGCTTTAGATAGATGAATTATGTCATGCCCTAATAGGTGTATTTGATCTTATGTGATCTCGCTTTGTTTACATCACTCTAATATTTACATTTAAATTAAATTTAAAATATAAATTCTTCCAACATATTTTAATTAAATACTAAATACTGCTAGATTATTTGAATAACTTTTAACAGCGGATAGATTAAAATAGTGTCTTCCTCAGAGTCAAAAAACATCTATTACCTTGAAAAGGAAAAACCCCATTTAAAAAAAAAATCTTCAGCTCAGAAAGAGGAAATGAATAAACAGACAATCATTTGCTACCAATTATTATCGTCTGTTTATCTTTTTGGAGCAGGATCTCACAGTATTAAATGAAATGTTGTTCAAAGTCTGTGTGTACAGCATTCAGCAATGTCAGCTGAAACCACTGCTAACCACCACTGTTAGTGACTCTTTCATTTTACACTGTAGACCAACCTTATCTCTCAACCTACCAAGGCCCAGCGTGTGACAAAGACCAAAAAGGAGATCCACAAAAAATGAATCATGCAGGACACTTTCAAATTGTGTGGGATCTATTCCTTTGATATTAAATGAGTTTTCTGTAACCTCAGTTACATGGTTATTTCTGATTTAAACAGTTTTCACTAAGGAAAGTGTGGAGACACGCCAAGTGTGTATGGAAGTAGAGGTAACTTTAGGACTTGACATGCTAATAAATCCCTTGCAGTGTGCTCACTAAACTTGAGAGTTAGGGGTAGTACGATAGTCTGCTTTACTTAAAAAATGTAGATCCCCACGGGTACTTCAATTTATCATAGAAAGGGAAGTAACTTTGGCTATGTGTACACTGGCAAAGTTAAGTCGACTTTAAGTTGACTTAACAAGGTCGACTTTAAGTTAACTTAAAGTTGACCGTGTTATGTCGACCTAACAGAGTGGCAATACTTTAAATCGACTTGTCGACTTAATGGCTTTAAGTCAACTTAATAAGGTCGACTTAGCACTAATCCCCGTCCACACTGGCTTTAAGTCGATTTAAGAAGTCGACTTAAGGCTTAAGTTGACCTCAGAGGAAGGGTTATCAAGTTGACTTAAGGAAGGGCTTAAGTCGATTAATAAAAGCCCAGTGTGGACGCAGCTTTGTTTAGGTCGACTTAAGCCTCCTTAAGTCGACCGAACTAGCCAGTGTAGACACACCCAAACTTGAGAGGTATCTAGTCCAGTCCCCAGCACTGAGGTAGAACCAAGTATACCTAGACCAGTGATTCTCAACCTTTTAGGGCTCAGGACCCATTTGTATAAATGTTTATGGCCCACTGTGACCCATTAAATAGTCTGGGGGTTGAGGTCTCTAGTTTGCTTATAAGAATGTCAGAAACCTTACTAATGTCATAATGTACTGCATTTGCAACTTCCCCTGTCTACTAGTAGGTCAATAACTCCAAGAAAGAAAGAAATTAGGTTGCTTCACGTCTTATGGAATAGGAATCTTACTGTAGCGTAACGGACATTTCACTGTTTGAGAGTATTTAATAATGCCCAATGAAAGAGTTTTAAAGGTATTCAGGCATTTCTGGGCTCAGCAGTGCAATGTCTAACTGATTTAGGAGCCTAAATCTCATTTTTGAAAGGAATTTAGGCATGTAGGGGAGCTTAAATCCCAATGGCTCCTACATGCCTAAATCTCTTTTGAAAATGAAACTGAGCATAGCCTAGGTCTAAGATCATAAACATTTTGTTCTTTCACCCAACATCAATCTTTGTCATTATATAAGCCTCTCAGCTGAATGGAAATATTTCTTAGGTAGGAAGAGATGACTACTCTGTGTTGTGAGCAATCCTGGAGTTATAATAGCAAATGAGACAGTGCTAATCAATCCCTATTATATAGTGCTGTGATGAAAGAAAGCCCATTACAATGAACTACGGGAAACAACAGTAAATGTTTGGATATGCCAGTGGCAGCTGATGTGGCAGGGATTTTTGTGGAGAATGCCGCTGTTGGCCAGGCCTTCCCCTTTCCCTGGAGTTTCGTAGATCAGAGGACTCCAAGGGCTTGCTCCTCTTTCCCTTTTCCAAAGGCATCAGATCCCACAAAGAGACTAAAGCCCTACAATGTCTAACTTTCAGACACCTAGAAAACTGCTGCCAAAACGCTGGGAATCTGCAAATCCTGAGTTAGGCCCCCTGGCCTCCCTATACAATGAAAGGGGAGAGATAGGGTGTCCTACAGTATGATCCCACAACCAGCATACTGATTGGCTCCTTGCCTAAGTTAATCAATGAGAGGGTTGCTGCTCAGGGAGGTGCCTATCTCTGCTTGTGATCCACAGCCAGGAGTCCTCTTCCTGGAGTCAGGTGGCTTAGGCTCTTAAGTCCTTTCATGGGAGATTGAATTAGGTGCCTGCCTCACTGTACACAAAATAGCCACAGGTGGTGGCAGTGCTCCCCCCCCCCCCCCGCCCCTCACCCCGAGGCGGGCGGCTGGAAGAGGGGGGCAGGGGGTGGAAGAGCCTGGTTCAATCTCCCCCCTTTGCCTTATGGGAAAGGAAGGCTGGGAACAGGGGTCACCAGCTGTCCACAGAGCGCTCTAACTAGTGAGCTAGGGGAAGTTTCTGATGTGGAGATCCCCCAATATTTCCTATTGAAGCTGTTCAACTTTGGATAAATGAAAGGGTCCTCCACTGCAGCCTCTCCGCTTCGGCAACCCTCTTGGTGACAGATGACTCTCAGACACTCCGGTTTAGCAGGTGTAGCCACTATGAGCCCAAGGTGGACTGTAACCAATATAGGAGTTAAAGGGTTCCATGTGTCCTATTATCAATGCTCTGAGCCTTTCAAATCTCTTCTACTTAATCAATTTCATTTTAGAATAATTTTGCCTTAGTTCAGGAGCTGATTTTAAGAAGCACTGAGCTGCTACCACTGACTCCCAGCTGTAATTGGGAATGTTCCGCTCTTCTTAATATCCGGCCCTTTATCTTGTAAATAATAAAAACTAGATTTGAGGTATACAAAATCCAGGGCTATATACTTAACAGGAAGATTTTGATCTGCTCAAGTGATTCTGTGAGTTAACATGGCATTATGAATTGGCTTTTTTCAACCTACTAAATGCTGTGGAAAAGACCATTATAAATGACATTACTGTTATTTGAATTACCTTGTAGTAAAACATAACTCACTTACTAAAAGTGAGTGAAGTGTCACCTGGTGATCTAACTAAAGTCAAGGGTGGTGTTTCTGTGTAGCAGCTGTATGCTAGCGCAAAGTTTTGTTTCATTTTCCTCAAGTAATCGCGCTCTGTGCACAAATTCAAAGCCAATATTAGCTGTTGTAATGTTGAATTACACCACCAGTTAATTTAATTTTCTTTTATCTTGGACATGGTTGATTATTTGCTTCATTTGTTTGTGGGGCACTCCCGTTCCCATGGGTTTGCTGCATTGTTTTAACAGACAGAAGGGACTCATCAGGGATTTATCTTTTTCAGTTCCACGTATGCATGGACCACAATATACATCACAGACCAAATTTAGATCTGGAATAGGCAGGTGCAACCACAGTAATTTCAAAGGAGTTGCACTTGCTTTTGGGGGGTTTTAATTAAGCCCTATGTATTTGCCATTTGAAAAAACAAGACCCTGCCTGTGGTTAGCGCAGTTACTATTTTACTTAATTATTTGTAATGCTTTGAGAGTTACTTTCCGCATTCAGAGCCACAGCTCTCTGAGAATTAACACAATGCACTGGAATGCTTCTGCATTAGGGATCCACAGTTTAAGGGCTTTTTTGATATGCATTGACAGATAGAGCCAGTGTTACAGTTTGTCGCATCAATGAGCCACAGATAATGGGGCTGTCTCTTGTACTTTCATTCATTTGACCTCAATGGAAGAGCTGTTAACAGTTTCCCCGCAGGGGAGACCCAATGGGAGCTGAGTAATACTGCTGCATGCCCATCCATTGATGGAGACGGCATGATCTCAGTGGAAGAATAATAATGATTCCATTCAGACTGACGCCTTTAATCAAACCACTGTTTGAAAGAACAAACCAAGGGATTTAAATCCAGCAAATCGATGTTAAAATAACGTTTGGGACTGACCAGACCTGAGATGACACCATCAGAACCCTTACATCTGAATGACCAGGTTTTGGGGTGAGTGAGTCTGACACACGAAAGCAAACAAATGTCGATGTCTCATGGAGAAACAACCTTCCTAGAGCTGCTACTCTCTGAGTCAATACATGTATTTTATTTGTTTTCTCTCATTTTGAAGACATGCTGCAATTGAAGTCAACAGGAGTTTTGCCACTGCGGTCAATGGAAATAAGATCAGACCCCTAATTCCTAGGAAAATTCCTTGTACGTACAAATGTTGAAAACTTGTCAAAGGGATTTCTAAGGGTGCATAAAACACAGAAAATGTTCCTAAAGAAAATAATTCTGTTTTCATAGAACAAAAAGAGGCAGAGAAATACAGAAAGTGCATGGCAGAGGCAGAAATACTTATAAAGAGAGGTGTTTTCCCATGCCATGATGGTGTCCCTTTAAATATTGTAGTTTGTGACCAGCATGCATGTGTACCATTGCTCTCCACTGGACGGAAGAACTTCTCAGATATGTGTCATAGGCTTTATCCTGCTACTATTATATCTTTGTATTGCAATACTGTCTAGAAGCCCTAGTCATAGATCAGGATCCCATTGTGCTAGATGCTGTATAAACACAGAACAAAAAATCAGTGCTTGACCCAAAGAGCTTGCATCTAAGAGAGATTGTCCTTTTAAATCTTATGATAGAAGTCTGAGATCATGGAGTAGGAGATTCTGGGTTCTATCCTCTTGCTACTATTACAGTCTGAGTGACCCTGTAATGCACCATAGGGAGGAGCCCAAAGTCCTGTGTGGCTGTGGTTTTGTTTCATTATTATTTGAACAGTATTTTGATGGTTTGTGTGTAACACTGAAAAAAACCCAATTTGCCAAAATCCAGCTAATCAAAATTCCTAGCTAACTGAATTCAAAATTGAGGCATGCTGAAGGGAGAGTGTGAGGGGAGCTTGTGTTACTGCCGTCGCCTATGTGTTCTGTAACCATATAGTTTTCGTCATTCTTCAAAGATGTTAATACGGTACCTTGACGCAACGTAAATTATTATTCGACACAGCAACTCTGTCAAGTTCTCAATAATGATACTGATATTCAGATCAGGGAAAACAAATACCTCTCATACTCTAATCAACCTTCTGTCTACAATAAGAATCTTCATTATTCTCCATGTATCCTCCATGTTTTTGTAGTCAGGTCGTCTCATCTGGTTCATAGATGCCACTTCCTAGTTCTTGTAGTATATGCAAGAACATATTTGAAGTCCAGACATAATGGCACAAATTTGTCCCTGGAGTAAGCCATACAAAGTCAATGGATCTGAAATGCATTTGCCTAATAATTTTGTTCAGATCAATTTAAAGTTTGATTGGGGCTAGGCTGGCCACTGCATGCTGGACTTTCAGTTTCTAAACAACAAAGAAAAAACTGTAATAATCTTTACACTGCTGGGGCACAATCTTGGAATTTCATCCAGCACTTAAACATTGCTCTGTATTTTGACCACACTGGTAGATTAGTCAAATTCTCCTTTGCTGCTGCAGCTGTTTTTGATACCCATGATTTTTAAACCACCCTTGTTGCTATGAAACTGGCATTTAATCAACATCATAGATGTGATGAGCAATGTGATGAGCATTATTAACAGCTGGACTTATCTGCCCAGTGTCCACAGTGCCACCAAGTGGTTAATTATGTGTAATCAGAAAAGAGAACTATCTAGAATTATGGTTGCGTGGTTAGATATTGGAAGAAGCAACAACCCTTATGCTTTCAGAATTGAGCATTCAGCCAAGTTTGTGCATGTGTGTGTATAGTATTTGTTGTATCAACCCAACGCAGGGCCTACCCTCACAGGCAGAATAAGGACCATTGGGTTGGGACTACAGATTGGGATCTGGCAATGGCATTAGCTAGACTTGACCAAGCTGACTTGGCTTGATTCCTAAAGGGGTTGACACAGTTCCTGAGGTTTCTGTGGGTAGCCAGCTCCAAGAATTGTACACGTTTGTTCATTATGTTAGGAACAGGGGTTATTTACAACTTTCTCTGAAGTGTCCAGCTCGCAGTAGACAAGATATTAAAATAGAAGGACCAGTAGCTGGACCCTGTATTTTGAGGAAGGGAAAATTTGGGAAACTACAGCTCTTCTCTTCCCCTAAAAGTAAAGGGGAACTCCATTACTTTCCCTTCCTTTCCTTGGCCTTGGTAAGCATAGTCTCCCTCTTGCTTGGCTGGGATAGTGATCACCCCCCACTCTTGTTTCCTTTGTGACAAATGTTGAAGTCTTCTACTCTGTGCTTGTACAGAGGTAGGAGCAGAAGCCATATTTAGCAACAGTGGAATTTACATGCCAATTTGTCTCTTCCAATATGTCTATTAAGAACGTTTTAGATTAGAATATGTTCTCCATATTGTGTCTGTCCCGGGTGGGTGCACTAGCACAGAGAATGGGTGTGGTAGTCCTTCTCTATGCTCTCGCCCAAGAAGCAACCATCATTTGTCAGCCATTACTCCCTCATAAGGTGCTGCACAAAGATGTAGTGAAAAGACCACCCCAAATTGCTTGCAATAATATGCAATGAACTTCTGGTTTTAGTTTTGGTTTTACTTATTCAAAACCTTGATCCAAATGCTGGTTCCCCTGGCACATGTGGTACTTGAGCCCAGATCTGTGAGTAACATTACTAGTGTGAATAGTTCCAATGGCTATGTGTACACTTGTTAAATCAAGTCGACTCTGTTAAGTTGACTTAACGGAGCATCTACATTAAAGTTGACTTAAGTCGACCTTGTTAAGTCGACTTAACAGAGCCTGTAGTGTAGACATATCCATCTACACTGGCTTACTTAATAAGGTCGACTTAAGTCTTAAGTAGACTTTCAGAGGTGGTGTTATTAAGTTGACTTAAGGAAGCACTTAAGTCAACTTAACAAGTGCCCAGTGTGGACGCAGAGTTCTGTAGGTCGACTTAAGCATCCTTAGGTCGACCTAAGGCGCCAGTATAGAATCACCCAATGAGACTATTCACATGTGTAAAGTCACTCCCTTGGGTAAGTGTTTGAGGGATGCAGACCTTGATTTGCACTTCTTCCATAGAGCATGTGTGTGCACGTGGAAATGTCTCCTGGAAATATTAAAAAGCCAATACACACAAGACAAAAGAGAGATTTCCTTTGGCATGGAATACAACAGGAGTCCTTTAGAAATAAGCAGTGAGCTATTCAAAGCACAGCGCTGCACTAACTCTGCTCTCATTGAAGTTATTGTGAATTTTACCATTGAGTTCCATGGGGGCAAAGTCAAGCCAAGTTGAGCACATCTGGAGATCTCACCCACAAGGTTTGCACAAGGAGAAAAACCACAGTCCAACAACATATCATTAGAGTAGTAACCAGAGGAAGTCTATATGGTCTTGGATGGCTTTACACGTTTATACAGAATGGTCAACGTGCACGTAGTAAAAAGCAGTTTTTTCTTTTATTTACATGCAGATAGTGTGAGATTTTTGAAAATACTTCATGCTTCTAGGATAATTGTTCCAAAAATGCAGAATATAACTAAAATTAAAAAAAGGTATACAACAAAAATCAATACATTTAATAAAATAAAGCATATTTTGTCTCCCTTTAAATTGTATGCAAAAATATGTAAATATACATCTGTTCAAAAAAGAGAGAAAGCTCTTTGATCTAGTGGTGCATTATTCAAAACAATTACATCAATTAGACAAATGTATTTGGTGGATTTGAATTAATAGGCCAAGCAAGCTTTTTTTCTTTTGCTTCTCTGTCAAATGAATCATAGATTGAGTCTTTGGTTACAGTTTTGGTTGGTGCAGGGATTTCTGAGATTCCAACATAATTTTTTTTGGCTATCCTTGAACTGGTAGTGATGGTGTATGCATTGCTTCGGTAGCATTTCATGGAGGACATGCAAAACGTTTCTTTCATCCCTTTCCTGAAGTTCGCGTTATACACTGAGTACAGAGTGGGCTTAGAGGCTGAAGAACTAAATGATATCCAGGTGATAGCCATAAAAACCAAAGAACACTTTCTGTAGTCTGTCTCCTTTGGATGCCAGAGCTGTACCACATAAAAAGGGAGCCATGATAGCAGAAATACTAAATTTAACATCAAGAACATCTTGATGGTTTTCACTTTTGTCCTTGGGACTATATTCATGGTCCGTCTGACTGTTCTGCCATCAGTACCTATACGCCAAATGTATTTGATGACCTTTTGGTAAAACAGGATGATGAAAATGGATGGAATCAAAAAACTCACCAAAAGATGGATGATGCTGTAAACAGCGCCATCCCAAGAATAGGGGAGAAAAAAGTTGCAATGGTTGTCCCAACTGGAGCCATAGAAAAAAAAAGCTGGGGACACAAAAGCGGCATCAAAGATCCAAGATGCTGCAATCATTTTCTTGGCTTTTTCTCGGGACACTTTGAAACTCAAAGGATAGACAATTGTGTAGAACCTGTCTACGCAGATAGAGAGCAGCACGTAGATCTGGACACCCGGGGTGAGATACTGAAAATACCTCACTAGCTTGCACATAACACTCCCGAGTGTCCACCTGCCAGACGTAAACTGGAGCAGCACAAATGGAGCACTCACCATGCTAATGAGGAGATCGGCACAAGCCATGGAGACCACAAAGTAGTTTGTGGTGGACTGAGTCCTCCTGCTTCTATGGATCACTAAGCAAACAAGGGAATTTCCAAAGACAGAGATGAGCCATACAGCTCCAAAAACCATGCTGGCTGCTACTATTTCTCCTGGTCTCAGTTCATACTGCAAGATAGTACTGTTCCTCTCTGATATGTGTTCCTTGGGGAAGTCTGTCATCTCATGGCTGGGTAGGGACATGAGAGTTTCAGTTTGGCTGTTGTTCTGTAGTGGTAGCAGCACGGTTGGGATAACAAAAGAAACTTGGCTATCGTCCATAGCATGGGCAAACATCATAGTCAGGTTTTCCTCTGGAGCTCTGCATGGAGACAGAAGCAGGAGCATTGTTAAAAGAGGAAGGGGGGAGAGAAATATATGATTAACAAATAAAGTTTAGTTTGGGATATTATGATGAAAAATAAACAACCCTCTAAGCCATGTTTGAATATAAGAAATATTTTTTTATAATGTATTCCAGCGTTCCCTCACAGCCCAGATATATATATATATATAATGCAGAAAGGTGTGTTGGAATGCTGGTATGTTAATCGGTATCAATCTCTCCAGGTTGTCAGGGATCTGTGTAATAGAGTATAAACAGGAACTGGTTTTTATATTCAAATGCAGGGCAGAGATTTGTTTATTTTTCATATCAATATCCCAAACCTTCATGGATCAAAGGTTTAAAGGCCAAATCCTATGCCCCTCAAAATCAATCAGATCCTTGCTTTTAATGTCAACACAACTGAAGTTTGGACCCTAGTGCACAGAAAGCTGCAGTGATGAGAGAACAAAGTGCAAAATGCTAAATACATCCAAATTAGTAACCTGTTCAGAAACTGTCCATGGGCTCCCTTCATCTTTTTTCACTAGCCTATGTGCTGCCCATCCACATATGCTGAACAATTTTGTTTTAAAAATCACAGCTTGCAGTGTTATGCAAGCAACAGCAAGGGGTGGCTGAATCCTTTTTCTCCCCTGGCATGTTTTAGGCAGTCAAGAAGGTGGAGGTGGTGGGGAAGAGAGGTGTGCACCCAGATGTGACATTGAATACCTAGGCCCCTTGGGATAGACAGGAAGATGGATCAGAACAACCTTCCTTGCACGGTCCCAGAATGATGAGACGAAGCTCTTGTATCCTGGAAGAGATCAAGGGAGAAGATTCCCATAGCTCCTGCTTCCCTTCCATCTGTGGGGGAAGAAGAGAAGATCTTTTCCTCGCTCCCAGGAAGAGCAATCAGTAAAGTAATATGAGTGAGGAATGACAGTGAGTGATTGAGAGGAGAGAGGGGTGGCAATAGGTGCGTGCGTGGTGCGGTGTGTGACTATCAGTGGTAACTCAGTGATTGAAAGGGGTGAGTGATAGTGGTAGAAGTGTGTGTTGTGAGGTGGGGCTTACTAGGGATTAGATACATAAAACCCAGGTTTTACTATCCCCAAAACTCCAGCCTCACCCTATAAGCGCCTAAGTTTTTAGGGTAAAAGCTCCCAAAGCACCAAGTTTCTACTTCAGGGCCTACCCTGCACACTCTCCTGCTCCCACCTAAGCCCCAGAATGATCCACAACACAGGGGAATATCAGTGTTCATTTGTCTTTCTCACAGTCAGGGGCTGCCTACCAGATCTGGTCCCATTCAAAAATCTGAGGAGAAGGTGCTGCTGCTGCCCACTTTGTAACCCAAGGGTTAGAGCACTCCCTTGGGCTGTGGACACCCATTTCAATTTCCTCTTCTGCCTGAAAGAAAGGATTTGACCAGGGGTCTCCTCCCTCTCGGGAGGCTATGCTAACCACTGGGTACAGTCTGAAGTGAGGCCCCCTCAGTCTGTCCTGTCGAGGGTGTTCCACTTTGTACAAACACCTAAAACGTCATTGGAGCAGGGGGGCTGAGCCCTCAGTCTCCCACCTCCCTCGTGGACTCCCTAAGTATTATGCTACAGAGTCATTGTCATCCTCTTGCTCTCTCTCTAGCCCAGTCATTCTTGGATTATTTATCCCCACTGCAACAGCTTCAGCAGGGGAGACAGATGGCACCTCACAGCAGACTGTCTCATAGCTCAATGGTTAGAGCACTGGCTTGAGTGGAAGTAGGCTCTTTCCTCCCCTGCTGGTAGAGGGAGGAACTGACCTTGGGTCTGCCACGTAAGTCCTCTGATTGCTAGACTAAAAGTTATAAGGTTGGTACTTCCTGCCTGTGAGAGGTCGCTCCCAGAATCTGAACCGGTGTGCCGCTGTGACCCCCCGATCTCCACTCCTGAACCCTGACTTACCCCGCTTTGCCAGTGACCACTTACTCCTGAGTCAGTCCACACCGGCCTCCTGCGTGTAATTGGTTCTAGGCAGTGAGTGTGTGCCTACTGAGCACCTATGGGACAGTCCCCAAGGGAGCACCCTCAGTCCCCAGACACCACACTGGGAACCTCCATCCTACAGAGATTGGGTCCCACCCCCAATCACCATAGACATCCCATCCATCTACCCATTTGACACTGAAATGGATTGGCCCAACCTTCTAAAGTTCACACAGCTTTAGAGAAAACAAACACTAGTTTATTGATTAGGATATGATTCTAAGTGGGTATATAGCAAATCAATGCACAATCATTTAATAAAGGAGGCAGGAGTTGCCACAATCAAATAAAATATAAACCACTTGCTAAAGTAAGAACTTTATTTCAAGACCATTCATTAGACCAGGGCTGGGCAAAGTACGGCAGCAGGCTGGATTCGGCCCGCCAGAGGTCGCTGTCCGGCCTGCTGCCCTAGCCCACTCGGCTGCCCCCCTCAGCCAGCCCTTCGCTGATCTGCACCAGGGCTGTGCCATCCTCCTCCACCCTCCCCTGGCCTGCGGTACACTCCCCTCTTCCCACATCAGCACTGTGCCATGCTGCTCTGGGGCTGCAGTGTCCCCTTCTGCTCCCTCCCTCCCTCCCCCCCATGGTGCTGTGCCATTACTGGGCTCAGGCTAGGGCTGCGCTACTCCCCTTCTGCCCCCAACCAGTGTTGCACCGCACTGGTTTGGGGCTGGGGCTGCGCTCTCGCCTCCATTCCCCACCCCACCCCATGCTATGTCACGCCGCTCTGGGACTGGGGATGCACTGCCCCCTTTTGCTCCCTGACCAGCTCTGTGCACCTCCCTTGCTCCTGCCCCCTCCCCCCCAGCTCTTCGTCCCCCTGTCCTCATCCTCGGACTGGCTTTCCACTGCCCCCACCTGCAAATTTTATTGATCACCCCTGCATTAGACTATTCTTCTTATTCTTCCCCATAAGACTGGCTCCTAGTGGTATTTAGCCAGCTTAGGCCATCCTGGCCATGTGGGTAGGCCCAGAATATTTTAGTTGCTTCCAAGATGGTCTGTATCTCACCAAAACCCAGCAGTTTCTCTTCCTCTCAAAGTGTCTTCATACCTTTCAGGTTCCCCACGGCCCCTCCCCTCTCTTCCTGAGCCACTGTGTGATTTCCTTTGTCATGTAATTCTCCAGCCTCTGTGCTAGAGACAGTCCTGAGGGTCTGTGCTATGTAACATGCACACATACATGACGCTGCAGGGACCACAATACCATAACAATATGGTAGAGCATTCAAACGGGAACGTTGCATGGCACATAAAGCTGCCAGCCTCACTGGCTTCACTTGTCCTCAGTTACCTACTTCTTCTTCCCCAGTCACCTCATTTGGGGATTAGCTGCTAAGATAAATATGAATTAAAAATATTTTTACCAGCTTATAAACAGGGGTGGGGAAGAATATGGTGGTGTGTGTCCATGAAAGATAAAGAAGTGGAAAGCTGGGAAGTGGAGGGGATCCAGCTGTTAGATTTTGTCTCATACTCTGGTTATCTTGACTTTGCCTATTGCTTTTTTATTACACAGGAAACATGGTCAGCTTCTGAGGATTGCGTGCTCTGGAGGGATCTCTGTGTGAGGGCTGAGGTCTTGGATCTCCACAGCTGAAAGCACAGGACTTTATGGCGTGAACCAAAGAGTCAGCCTTTCAAGCTGGGAACTGTAACAGTGGGATATATTGCAATGCCACATGACTGTAGAGTGAAATTCTGAAGATGTGCACTGACATTTTTGGACTACAAACTCTGAATATTACAACAAATACCTGACAGTTCTGGAGCACTGCCCAGTCCAGCAATTTATGCTCAATTGTGTAATGTGACTCTGCCTAAGAGAAAATGAGTGAGAGAATATACTTGTCTACTTTAGATGCACCATAAAAATAAATCCTGTAGGTTTATTGTAACTGGGTTACAAACTGCTGCAGTTAGCTTATTGAATGTAGCAATCAATTCAACACTTAAAAGCTGAGATTTCTTGGCTGGTTCACAGCTATCCCATAGAGAAACTCTTGTCTGGCTCTGAGAATAAGTGGAAATGTTTTGGCTGGTTTTGATATATGCTAAATTATTTTCTGTATGTTTTGGGGACCGCACTATGAATTGACACACTGGTTTCCAATGGTCAGAACTGATTGTTTTGGAACAATCTGCAATCTGAGTACAGGCGGCTCAGTTTAGCAATGTCAAAGACTTATTTTCTTTTTCTGTGCTCACATGACTCCATCAGTTTCCCTACTCTCTGCAGAGACCCTCATTTTCTCTAACATCATAGCTATCCCTCCCATGTAACTGTGTCATAGTCTTCATACCTCTAATGAGGGTTAGATGGAATACTCTACCAAACCCAGCAGTCAAAAAAGAAAGTGTAGGATTGGAAAGTCCATAGAGTCTTGATCATGTGAGAGGTTGAACACCTGAGGAGAGGATTGACTTTAGTAGGACTTGAAAGCACTGAGCATTTTGAAAGATGAAGTTCTAGTTCTTCTACTAAACCACGCAGAACACTCTCAATACGTTAGTGCTACCATACCAAATTCTAAGCAGAACATCATGCAAAACTACTAATAATCCCTTATATTTTTTATATTGCTTGTGGATGCCCAAATGCATAATGGGTCTCTGTGTCTATATAGAAATCACTTCATTCCATTGAAATACAGCCACCTCAGCAGGTATTCTTTCTCAACTACACTACACAGTTTTTAGGAAGGGAATTATAACAGGGCAGAGGGTAGTAAACCCCCCCCCCCCCCCGTTGCTGTTAGCTTGGACCTAAGAGGCGTTTGCAGTGTTGATAACAGCTGTGGTCCCTGATTAAACTAAATTTGAATCTGGCCTAATGAAAGAATAGAAAACAGCTGGTGACCTGTCCCAGGGAAATAAATGGGCCAGCACCAGAAACCAGAGGGAGGCATGACTGAGGCAAGTCTGGGAAATATGCTACCTCCTGGTCAGCGGGGAGGTCAAACTCTGAGCTCCTACAGTACCTGAGGCTGAAACTGGGACTATGTGGTTGCACTATAAATAAAGAGCAAGGGTGTATACAATAGAACATAGTGAGTGAGTCCTTTAGGCCAGGGAGAGCAACAGAAATGAAACCAGACACATGCCTTACTACAGCAATGAAGCATGAATTCTCCAACTGAAACTACAGAGGAAACTTAGCTAGACAGAATGTAATTGCAGAAGTTAAGATGTGGCCAGGAAACTGATGCCAACACAGAATGCTATGAAATCTTTAATGCCTAGGCCTGAGTTTACATTTCATCTGAAACATAGCATCTTTAGTGCGGCAGTGTCCCAAATGCCATGCAATGATGCTAACGGACTTTGAGGAAAAAGTGAGAAAGACAGTCATGACCGTTACTTCTTGAAGCATCTGGCTTTTCCTTGCAGATTTCACCTTGAAGAAGCCATGAACTGGCAATGTCACAGCTCAAGTTGAAGGCCAAGTGGCTTAAAGGAACTAATGCAGAGTAACCTTATTAAGGCAAAGTATTTGTTTAGGTATTGGGCAATGCCTATATTATCTTTAATCTCTTCCCCATTCTAAGTGGTCAGTGATCTGACTTATTTTTTCCTTGTTTTCTTTTTATTTATATGGCTAGAGAACCTTTTACTATTGGTTTTATTGTCCTTGCAAGGTCCAACTCTACTTGGCTTTTGTCAGTTCTCACTTTATCTCCACACTTTCTGACCTCCAAGAGGTAGGTTTCCCTCCTGATCTCACTCATCTTCCACTCCTTCTAGGCGAGAGGTCTTGAAACCTTTGGCCCCAGAGCCACATGCAGCTCTTTGGATGCCTTCTTGAAGCTCCTGGCTCTGCCCCCTCCCAGGGGACCCTGAGGTCAGCTTGGTCCGGGCCCTCCACCATCAGGGGGAACCATGCTGGGGGCCCGCTCCTGGTTCTGGACTCCCACCCAAACCGTTAGCGGACCCTGCAGTAGGCACTCTGGCCCAGCTCCCCACAACAGAAGGTCACACCCATTGCAGCTTTCAGAACACTTGGTTATTGAAGGAATTCTTTAAAATGGCTCTTCTTATCTTTCAGGTTGCTGACACCTGTTCTAGGCTTTCTGCTTTCTCTTAATCATCTGTTTGAGATGCTTGCTCATCCAGGTTGGGCTGCAACCCTTAGCTACAATTTTTCCCCTTTGCTTGGGATGCTAGCTGGTCTTTTCCTCTGCCTGGTTCTTATCCCATGCTTCCACTGACCACTTTCCTCATCCCCTCTGAGTTCTTCAGTCCAGCTTGCATCTGAAAGTCTTGACTTTTCCCTTCATCCTCTTCTTTCTCCTCCATCATTTGCATGAATTCCCTTCAAAATTCAACAGTAGTTTCCACTTGCATCTCCAAACCTTAGATCTTCTCTTCCATCAGCCCTATGAGGTGGCATCACATAAAAACAAAGCTCCTTTAACGTACCCTCTCCAGGATCATGTACATCCTGCACCTTTCCCATCCAGTCATCATTTGTCTCTTCCATTCCTGAGATCACTATCACTGCTTCCTCTGTAATTGTCATAGCCGTTCTACCTCAACTTGGGTCAAGGGGGAAAAAACACCAAAACCAAAAACCCAAACAGCAAAATGAAACCAGGACACCACTCCTCCCTTCCAAACTTCCTTGTGTACAGCTCTGTTTGCTGGCTCATGTGCTGCTGCAGCTGTGATGCTGGCTGGCTCTTTGGCTGCCTTCATAGGACCTCAAATCAGGGAAGCCCTGCCTCTTAATCAGGGCTCTGCTTGTCTCACAGAACACTGTCCCCTACCTGTCTCTATAAGCTGAACAGGAAAAACAAAACACTCCACAAAACAGGAAAAAGGCACAGCCACAAAAACTCACTCTCTCGCCTTTTAGGATTGGGAGCTTGCCTCGTTCTTTCCCCTCCAACTGAACTCCCACTCAAACTGTCCTCTTTACAGCTCTGCTTGCTGGCTCTTGTGTTGCTGATTCTTTCCAACAATTCTAATTAGCTCAGCCCCCAGGCTCTAAAATAGCAGTGCTGGATTGCTGGTGAGCAGAGAAACATTGGTCACACCCCGAACCCTGGGAGAAGAGAAGCATAGTGATGGATTTGTTCTTGTGATGGCTCTACATCACTAGCGGATCCTCCTACCCTGGGATGATCATTCTTTGGCCAGCCACCTCAATGTTTTGGCCATTTCCTGCTGGCAGAACAGCCCCACTGCACGACATGTTGGATAGTATAATAGGATAATGCTATTATGTGGATCCCGTTTGCTAGAAAGAAAAGCATAGTGCAGACTGATGTCCCCATCCTCCCACAACAGATACTGCATTTCATGCGTCTGATGAAGTCGGATTCTACCCATGAAAGCTCATGCAATAAATAAATTTGTTATTCTTTAAAAGTGCCCCATGACTCTTGTTTGTTTTACTTTTATAAAGCCACTAGCCACTAATGACACACATGACTGGGCTCAATACAGAGGTAACAGGATGAAATTCTATGGCTTGTGTTATCCAGGAGGTCACACTAGATATAAGGGTCCCTTCTGGCTTTCAAATCTGTGAGCTGATGAAAGCTCCTCTTGCACTGTTTTATTAGCAAACTAAATATATCATGCACATTCATTTGGACACAAGCCATTCACAACCCAGCCATGTAAACTGAAAGCATTCTAGGTGCTGCTATTTAAGTGGCAGGTGCCCTGCTACTTTTCACTCTCCTACCCAGCACTCCTACAGCTAATAGCTGTGTATGGTGGATGTATGTTTGAAATGATTAGGATTCAGCTGCACTTTGGCAGCAGCTGTAACAGTGGCATAGCGAAAGCTCTTCAGTCTGAGAGCAAACTGCTGACATATAGGTGGCTGCAAGAGAGGAAAATGGCACGAATGCACCTCTTGTACCTAGGATCCAAGATTTGCTGCAGGAAGGAGACAACTGACTTCAATGAATCCTGTGAGATGCTCACCTCCATCAACTCCCATTTCCTTCAGATGAAGTTGAGAGCACTCAGGGAAGGACCCCACATTTGTGGCTATTGTCTTACTCTTGGAAAAACAAATGGTCCCAATGGAAACCATAATAAATAATAATTATAGTATTTTATAGTTATGTAACATTGAAGGATCCCAAATAGTGTAAAAAGCTATCTATAGCAATCACCAGTGAAAGGCAGCCACTTCTGGGGAGGATGGTCAGCAGCTGGTATAAAACACACACTAACATCAAGAGGGGGAAATGTGGAGAATTCAGGCAAGTCTTTACTCTTCTGGATAATATAATGGGATCTTTAAAGTTGGTGCAGGATAGAGAAGACCTCTGGCCAATGGGAGCTACTTGGTGCTCACCACTGTTGAAATTCATGTCACTTCTCTGGGTACCTGAATATGGGTTTAGAACTCCGACTCTAGCAAACCATTTGTGAAAATCTTGAATACAGAGGCCAAGGTCTTATCTGAAAGTCCATAAATAACATGGTGCCCGATTTTATCAGAAGGATGAAGGGTTAACTCAATATTCTATTTCACACTGTGTTGTACGGTGCTTAGGCCCTAAGGTGATGGGAATGTTTTTAAGAAAAACCAAGATAGAAACATAACTGATCTTCTCAGAGTGTAAGCCTGAGTTTCAAGGGAATTTAGACAGGCCAGATTTGATATGTAAACTACTGAGCCCTCCACGCTAGCTATAATCTCAGAACTCTCTATTATTATCTCTTGGAATCAAAGCCCCTTCAGGAAGAAGCATCTCGGATAAGATGGAGGTTAGAAGTCTAGAAACTGGCATTCATTAAATGGATTAAAAACTGGCTAACAGATAAGTCTCAGTGTAATTGGATGTCTGGCTGGAGAGTCTTGCCCACATTCTCAGGGTTTAACTGATCACCATATTTTGGGTCAGGAAGGAATTTGCCCCCAAGGCAGATTGGCTAGGGCTCTGGGGTTTGGTTTTTTGGCCTTCCTCTGTAGCATGGGGCCTGGCTCACTTACTACTGGCTTCTCTGTACTTTAAAGTCTTTAAACGTTGATTTGGTTAGATTTGATTTGGTTAGATTGGCTAGAGATTTATTGCTGGAGCGGGTGGGTGAGGTTTTGAGGCCTGCATTGTGCAGGAAGTCAGACTAGATGATCATATTGGTTCCTTCTAACCTTAGAGTCTGTGCTATGTCTACACTAGAAAAGTTAAGTTGACTTTGTTAAGTCGACTTAGTAAGGTTGACTTTAAGTCGACGTAAAGTTAACATTATTAAGTCGATTTAACAAAGTCGACTTTATGTCTATACTAGAAAAGTCAAGTCGACTTAACAAAGTCGACTTAACTTTTCTAGTGTAGACGTAGTGTGAGTCTAATTGTAAATCACTGAATGGTGTTTCTTGTAGGGTCCCGTAGGTATTGTTTCTTGGCCTCATGCTATTTAATACTTTTATTAATTACCCAGAAAAAAGATAAAATTATCTCTGATAAAGTTTGCAGATGATACAAAATTTGGGGGAGTGGTAAATAATGAAGAGTAGCAGTCACTGATATAGAACACTCTGGATCGCTTGGTAAGCTGGGCGCATTTGCATTTTATATATTGTTAAATATAAATGCATATGTGTAAGAACAAAGAATTGCACCCCATACTTACATGATGGGGGAAACATTCCTGGGAACCGGGGCTCTAAAAAAGATTTGGGAGTCATGATGGATAATCAGCTGAATATGACGTGCAACGCTGGGGTCCAAAGAGCCAATGCAATCTCTGGATGTATAAACGGGAATCTTGAGGAAGAGTACAGAGGTTATGTTACCTCTGTATTTGGGACTGGTGTGACTGCTGCCGGAATAATGAATCCTGTTCTGGTACCCACAATTCAAGGAGGATATTGATAAAATAAAGAAGATTCAGAAAAGAGCCATGCCACTGATTAAAGGATTAGAAATCATGCCTACTAATGATAAGCTCAAGGAGCTCAATCTGTTTTGCTTCACAAAGAGAAGTTTAAAGAGAGACTTGATTGGAGTCTATATATACCTACGTGGGAACAAATAATAATGAGTTCCTCAATCTAGCAGAGATCTGTTGACTGGAAATTGAAGCTAGAGAAACTGAGATTGGGAATACACAGTAAATTTTTTAACAGTGAAAGTAATCAACCATTGGAACAATTTACGAAGGGTCTCGGTGGATTCTCCATCACTTACCATTTTAAAATCAAGATTGGGTATTGTTCTAAAAAATACGCTCCAGGAATTATTTTGAGGAAGTTCTATGGCTTACATTATACAGGACGTCAGCCTAAATGACTACAGTGGTCCCTCCTGTCCTTGGATTAGCCAAATCTATGAGAGAGACAAGCTAGGTATCTTTTATTGGACCCCTTCTGTTCACGAAAAGACAAGGTTTGAGCTACACAGAGCTCTTTTTTAGGTCTATAAAATGTACTAGGTATCACAGCTAAATACAAGATGGAATAGATTGTTTAGCATTAAGTAGTTAATACATATAGTAAGAGACCATTCAAGGTGAAGCAGCCATTTACCACCTCTGCAGACATAGGACAAAAAGGGGGGTTAGTGGGTTACAGATTGTTGTAATAAGCCACAACATGTGTCTTTATTAAGTCCATGATTTTTTATGTCTAGCAGAGTTATAAACTTAAGGGCTAGACTACACTTAAAATTTACAGCAGCACAGCTGTATCGATGCAGCTGTGCGACTAGTCGTGTTATGTTGATGGGAGACCATTCTCACAATGACTTACCTACCACCCCTCATTAGGTGGTTTTATTATGTCAGCAGGAGAGCTCTCTAAATATAGACTAGTCCATACACATAAACACTAACACAGGAAAAATTTATGTTGCTCAGGGGTGTGGTTTGTTCACACTCTGAATGACAAAAGTTTTGACTGCGTAAGTGCTAGTGTAGACAAGGCTTAAAAGTCCCCAGGCTCATCTTTTAAGGATGAGGATTTCAGAGGTCAGATATGGAGTGATTGTTGTCTGAAAAGGGTTCACCTACATAGTTGTTATTGGGGGCATTTAGTGCACTGGATGAGGTACACCACATGTTGTGATAGGCATGTGTAGGACCCATGCATCTTAAAAGATGTGTTGTGGGAGGTATTGATCAGCATAGCCATTAAGAGATGTCTGCAGGTTTTGCATCTGTTATTTAACAGGGCCTATTGCCTCTTTGAGTTGGTGAGTTCTGGTCTGTGGGGAGCTTGCTTCTGAGGATGAGCTTGGAGAGGCGGGGGTGTTGTTTGAAGGCGAGAAGTTGGGGGTTCAGGAAAGATTTCATTCAGGATGTGATCCCATCAAATATCATTTGTAATTGTTTACTGATATCCCACAGCGGTTCCAGTTTGGTGTGGTAGGTGACATTGGGGGGGGGGGGTGTGATCGGAGCGGGTTTTTTCTTTATTGAAGTAGGTTGTTTCAGGGTGATCTATTCAATGGTGCTATCTGCTTCTTTGGTGGGGTGTCTTAGTTTGGTGAAAGTCATTTTAAGTTTGTTAAGGTGTGTACCCTGGACTTTCTCCTTGGAGCATATTCCGTGGTCTCTGAGTGCCTGTCTGTAGATCACAGATTTCTTGGTGTGTTTGGGGTGAGTGTTGTTGGCAGTCCTATGCTGATGACCGTGATAATGGCATTGCTGCAATTCTTATCTGTGACTACGCATATGTCTCTGAAATCTGAACCCTGATGCAGAGAGTCGACCTGCACTGAGAACATGGGAAGTTCGTATGTATGATATTGGATGATGTAGCTTTGTGGTATCTTTCACGTGCAGCCTGGAGATGATTTTGCCTATCCTGTTCAAGCCTGTTACATACTGATCTCAACAGAGATGACCCGTGAGTCCTGTTCTGAGTCACTTGTTCAAGTTCTTTGAGACTGGTGCCAGCTTGCTGAAGACTACTCTTCAGGTTGTCTTTGAAGCACTTATATGGGTGCCCTTTCTTTCCTTTGCCCTGCCTCAGCTCCCCATACAAGATCTGTTTTGGGAGATGGTCTTCCCCATCCACCTAAGTTGTGCTCTTAGTAGCATTTCCTCAATGCTGGTTGTGCTTACTCTCTCAAGCAGGGGCGTAGCTATAGGTGGGGCTGGGTGGGCCTGGGCCCACTCATTTAGTCAGCAGGCTATCCACTGCAGCACCTGGCAGTGACATCAATTTCTCCACCATGGCTGTGGGCCCAGCCAGCACTTAATCTTATCTCTTTTTGAGATGGAAGTGAGATCATTCTGCCATTCAACAAATGTTTTCTGCTTGTCTGGAGATGTCCCCATTGTTCTCATCGAACCATCTTGATGTAAGCTTTTCTTTGGTCCCAGCAATGATTTACCAGTGTCAATAATCACATCTTTGAGCTGGTTCCATTTTTCTGTTAGGTTGCCAGTGGGTTGGGGTGGGTACAGATCCAGTAACTGCCCGGAACACATCAAGAAATCTGTTATCATTCCGTCAGCAGGAAGTCTAGTGTGTTTACAGTGCAATTATGCACTTACTGACATGATTAGAAATGGCTTTCTGAATTCTGTTGTAGTTTGAGGCAGTTAAAACCTTAAGTATTAATTCATTAGGGAAACCTATTTTAGTTCACGCTATAAATTGTCCTTTTGTGACTCATGCAAAGGCAGGACACATTTGTCTTTTCTTTTTTTTTTAGGATTAAAATGATAATCAAATCAATTAAGAACTGGTCGGTATATGGCAGTTGCATAAAATCTGAGCACTGTTTTGTTAATATATTGATTTTCATATTCAAAGCATTATCTTACCTTCCCTGAGTCAGGAGTGTACAATGGCAAATATACCCTGCAAAGCATTTTTCCCCATTACAAAGATGCACTGGATATTTGTTTATCAGTGAAACACTAATTTTATGCCATACTGTACATGTTACTGGGCATACAAATGTCACTTGCCCCCTGTTAATGCCACTTAGCATTTCTATTTAGCTTTCTTTTTCTTTTTTGGGTGGCAAAAAATTAGCTGGGGAAGCCAGGCTGTCCTGTTTGGTACAGGAATCCCAAATATATTTGCTTTTATAATCATATTAATACCATGCTGGTTTCTTTCCCTGCTGCTAGCATGGCACCAATGAGCAGGCATAGAGATCAGTTCTGTCACTACTAAGGTTGGTCTGCACTCCCAATCAGGCCAGTCTGAGGACCTGTCTAAGCTAGGGTGACCAGATAGCAAGGGTGAAAAATCAGGATGGGAGGAGGGGGAATAGGAGCCTATATTAAGCCCCCGCCCCAAATATCAGGACTGTCCCTATAAAATTGGGACATCTGGTTCCCCTAGTCAAAGCTGAAGCTCCCAGGCACATGAAACATTAACATTTTGATGAAACTCTGCAATTTCTATTGTTTTCTTCTGACACCATACGAGGTTAGTCACACAGAGACAAGGGCAAAATGAACTCTAGCAACTACAGTTTTATTGTGGAAAAAGATGTAGACCACCGCGACATGCAAGATACACAGAAATATTCTTCACACATTGCCATCTAGTGCCTAAACACTATAATGCAACTTAAACTTTCCATCCGCTTCTGAGAGGGAGATGTGGGCTAATTCTAAGAAAAGAGGGATACGTAACTTGTGTCCAATAATGCTGTTAGGAATATTTGGTGCACTGGGTTTTAGCTGTAGCCTAAATTTAAACAGGGTTTTTCTGCTGAGCAGTTGGGAATGGCTGAGGTGATCTAAAGATTCTCTTTGCCATTAATCTTCTCTCTTTATTCCCAATTATCAATGCTGAGAACAACCAATCCCTATGCAAAAAGGTGCTTCGTATGCTGCTGTATCTTACCCCCTAGGAGAGAAGTTTTAGCTAAAATTCTTTCTTACAGAAACTGTCAGTGCAGAAAAACATACCCCTGCTATGAATGTCTGTGTGTCAATGGGTCTGGACTGCGGTACCTGCTAAAAAGCCTGATCATAAAAAATAAAGGAGGAAGAACCAGCATAAATGAGCAAATAATGTCACCATATCAATGGGCAAAACTCTGAGTTTGGGAAGATAAAAGGCCTTTAAACTACAAACTACATGTCCATTCAATTTAAAGACAGAACAGTGCACAGAGACTTTAATTTGAAATGAGAACCGGGTCCCACATGCAATAGAAAATATCAAGCATTATAGGGTAATTTTAGTCTACCTACAGGCAACTTTAACTTACAAAACCAGGGCTTTTTAAGGCAGGTAATGACACAGCCAGATTCTGCTCTTAATTACATAAAGCATAGTCCAGCAGCCCCACTCAATCACTGGAATTGCAGTGCTTTAAATCTAGAGCAATGGACAGCAGATTCTGGTCCTACTGGGGTAGGCTTTATTTAAAAGCTGACAATTCTTCAAGCGCAGCGGTAGGCAACCCCCGGCACGCGTGTCAACAGTGGCACACGAGCCCATTTGGAGCAGCACTCGGCATCCTCTGTGGCGCCACAGAAATTGCCACTCCTGCCACCAAAAGACTCTCCAAGTGGCTTCTTTCAGGGGTGGCTGCAGTGCGGAGGTCCCTGCCATGTCCATGCCCCAGGCATACCGTATAAAGAAGCCGCCCAGAGCAGCTTCTCTCTGTGATGTGCCGCTGCCAAAAAGAGTGACTCCAGGCAACGTCTTTCCATGGCGTGCTGGGGATAGGGCCAGGATAGGGGATAGGTGGCTTCTTTCCACAAGTTGGCCATCGGCATCAGCTGAGGGTTGAGGAGGAGGTGCCGGCACAGAGGTTGGCAAAGATTGCCGACCCCTGTTCTAGAGTATTCAAATGTAGTAGGTTCTCTGCCAACAGACTGGGCCAAGCTTGTTACAACTAGCCCTCTTTTTTTTGTTTTGTTTTGTTGCTCCAGTTTATTTGGGGACTTGAAAAGAGGATCCCACTCCCAATATAGGTATGTTTACATCTGAGTCCCTTAGGCCATCTACACCCTAGGACAAAGAAGTACAAAGAAAGGCCTCAAAGCCACGTTCGTCTGTGCTGAATACCCAGTTTTGCTACTAACTCCTTTGTGGCTTTGGGCAAGTTACTGGACCTTTCTGTCTCTGCTCCCATAATAATATCACCCCCTCTCCAATACGGAGGAAACAAGCTACTTTCAGTAATACCTACCTCTTATAGGCTATGTCTACACTTGTTAATTTAAGTCGACTTTAACTAATTCGATTTAACTAAGTTGACTTAAAGTCGACTTAGTTAAGTCGACTTAGTGTGTCTACACCTAAAAGTAAAGTCGACTTAAAGGGGAACTGGATGCCTAGGTCAACTTCTAGGGGCTTAGGTGGATCTAGGGGAGGACCACGGGGGCAGGGGGACACCCCTTGCCCAATGCCAGGGGGCTCAGCCTTTGCCCCATTGTACATAGGTACAATGGGGCAAAGGGGGACAGGGACCCTGGCAGGGCATAGGGGCAGGGTGGGCAGGGCTCTGCCCTGCCCTTTGGAGGGGCATGCCAGGCTCCCCCTGTGCCCCCCCTGGCAGGGAGGGCATTGGTGTAGCCCTGGGGTAGCCCTAAGTTGACTTAGGGCTACCCCACGTCTACACTGGCTTAAGTCGACTCTAGGGAGTCAACTTAAGCCTTAGGTCTAATTGAAAGGTGGTGTTATAAAGTCGACTTAATTTTAATTAAGTCGACTTTATTTTCCTTAAGTCGACTTAAGGAAGCTGCTTAAGTCGACTTAAGGAAGCTGCTTAAGTCGACTTAAGGAAAGTGTAGTGTAGACGCAGGGTAAATTAAGTCAATTTAAGCAAGCTTAAGTCGACTTAATTTACCAGTGTATACGCAGCCATATAGATCGAAGAGCACGCTATGAAGGAGGTCAGTGGCATTACCCCCATTTTATAGATGGGAAAACTCTAGCACTGAGAGGTGCCGAAGGTCATTCATCTGCATAGTTGGGAACAGAACCCAGTTCTCCTGAGTGTCCAGTGAAGGCTTGCTCCACTCAGATACATTATCTGCCTTATAGGCAAGCAGCACAGATTTTCAAGACTTTCAGAAAGTGAGCACCCACCTTCTGAAAATCAGGGTTTCTCAAATCTGGGCAAAATTATTTGTCACTTTTGGAAATCCTGGTTATAAGGTGATTGGAGATGAAAGAAAGCACTACATAAGTCAAGGGTGGGCAACCTTTGCTGGTCCCTGTGGCAGCTCCAGTCCCCCCAACCTTCAGCAGGTGCCGGGGGCAGGGCTAGGAGCAGTGGCATATGGCCTCAGGATGCGGCAGCTCCTTTTCCCTGCTGCCCCTTCCCCCCACTGGGGAGTGGGGCCAGCAGGGGACAGGAGCCACCACGTGCACACAGCTCTTGTAGCCCCAGGACCTATAGGGGTGGGGCCAGCAGGTGGGGGCCTCCATGTTGCTGCAGGGCCAGGAGCCCAGCATGCCGCTGTTAGTAAGCATGTGTGCTGGCTTTGACATGAGTGCCAGGGGTGCTCACCCCTGACATAAGTGATAATGGTAGTGTCTATAGGCCTTTTATTTTATTTATTTAGTTATTGTGATGGCTTTTGATGAAGATTTCCCCTTCAATCCATTAGCAGTATTATTTAAGGACCATTTTCACCAAACAGTGTATCTTTCAAGACTGGATTAGTTGTCTTCTTTTTCCTTCCCCCTTCATACTTTGGATTTGAGACTGTGAAGAGTGTTTGCCTCGCTGCACTATGGTATTCAAATAGCTGAAGTGGGTGATTTTGAAATATTGGTTTTTCAAAAAGCACACATGGCAATCCTCATTCTATCATCTATAAGAAATTGCACTGTCTCCTAAAATATACAGTGCTGCCAAATTGTTCCAGACTTCTTGGCATTGGTGGAAACAGCTTTCCTGTTGCTTGATTAATGGGAAGGCATGTGTAATGCACAGAAGGTCTCAGGCATATTTTTTTACATGTACAGTAAAAGACAGTAATGGCCACACAAGGTGGCGGAGCTAGCAAATATAAAAATATCCTGTCTATTCCCACTCAATGTACTTTAATGTCTGCAGAGGCGGCCTTAGGTTATCTGGGGCCCTAGGCAAAGGTCCGTTTCGGGGCCCTCTACAAGTTCCCTGCCAGGGGCCCCGAAACCCACCCATGGCCTCAACTCCTCACACCAGCCCTCCCCATGGCCCCGGCTCCCCATGGCTGCCTCCCCCGACCCCGGTCAGCTCCAGCACCCTGCCAAGGGCCCTGAACCACCCCCCAGACCCAGCTCTCCACAGCTGGCCCCCCCCTGTGGCCCCCAAATTGTCTCACTACCAGCCCTAGCCCCAGCTCCCCACGATGTATCCTGAGGCAGACATGGCTTTTGGGGTAGGCCAAGGGGCCCCTTACTGGTTGGGGCCCTACACGGGCACTTGCTTTGCCTACTCCAAAAGCCGCCTCTGAATATCTGTAATTGGCTAGACATGCAACTGCTTTTAATGTTCCCCAATGAGCCAGTGGAAAACTCTGATTTTCCTCTCAATTACACTGGTACCTGTCTGGAGTAAGACCCTTGACTTCATAAGAATGGCACCATTAGGTTTTCTGCATTGGATCTAAATCCTGGTCTTGGAACATATACAGCACAAAGGCTGGCATCTCATCCAAACACCAGGACAATAGAGGCTCTCTGGGTGCATCTACACTTACAAATTAAGTCGATTTAAGCTTGCTTAAGTCGACTTAATTTAATCTGTGTCTACACTACCATTTCCTTAAATCGACTTAAGCTGCTGTTTAAGTTGACTTAAGGAAATTTAAAGTTGACTTTATAAAACCTAGTATAAAGTCAACTTTACTGGCTAAGTCGAATTTATAAAGTCGACTTAGCCAGTGGGGACGCAGATTAGCCCTAAATCGACTGGCATGCCCCCCCACAGGGCAGGACACAGCCCTGCCCACCCCGCTCCTATGCCCTGCCACTGTCCCTGTCCTGCTCAGCCCCCATTGTACCCAGGTACAATGGGGCAAATGCTGAGCCCCCTGGCACTTGACTAGGGGTGCCCCCTGCCACCGTGGACCAGTCCCAGGTCCACCTAGCCCCTAGAAGTCGACTTAGGCGTCCAGTGTGGATGCTCTAAGTCGATTTGGCAAGGTCCCCTTTAAGTCAACTTAATTTTATAGTGTGGACATGCTAAATCAACTTAACAAAGTCAATTTAAAGTTGACTTTGTTAAGTCGATTTAGCAAAGTCGAATTATTTTGACAAGTGTAGACATAGCCTCTAAGCCTTTCCCTCAGAGGTTGTTGGATGGCTGATTCTTGCTTACATGCTCAGGATATATACTCAGATACTCACCAAATATGGGGTTGAGAAGAAATTTCTCCCCACGTCAGATTGGCAGTGACCTCGTAGAGGATTTAGCTTTTCTTGCATATAAGGGTCACTTGCCAGGATTATCTGGGTGTATCTCACTTAATCAGTTCCCTGCCATTTCTGAGGCCTCTGTCACTGGTTTACCTCAGTCCCTCTTACTCTTTGTCTATACAATAGTCTATTCTCCTGTGGGCTGTGGTGCTTTGGTCTGGTTTTGTCTGTTGGGTTAGATGTGTGGGCCCTCGGAGTTGTTGGTTACCTGCCAGTTACGGGAAGTCAGACTAGATGATCCCTTCTGGATTTAAACTCCTTGGCTATGTCTACACTTACAAAAGCTAGTTTGAATTAGTTAATTCAAACAAACTAATTTGAACTAATTTTAGTTAGTTTGAAATAATTTAATTCGAACTAGCATGGCTCCACTAGAACGCTAGTTCGAACTAGCCATGGCAGGGCACTTGCTTAGTTCGAATTAGTCAGTTGCAGGAAGGTCAATCTGCCAATTAGTTCAAACTAAGCAGTTAGTTCGAACTAATATGGCCACATTTGACTTAGTTCGAATTAACGGATCGAATTAACCGTTAATTCAAACTAAGCAATCGAATTTATTAGTTCGAATTAAGGAAGCCCTTAATTCGATCTAATGAAAGCCTAGAGTGGCCAAGGCTTAAGTTAGTTCAAATTAAGCTTCTTTAATTCGAACTAACTTGCAAGTGTAGACATAGCCTTTGGCTCTAAATCTTGAGTGTCCACATTGCACCTAGGAAAGCATCTGTAATGAAATGCATATTTATATGTACTTAACATAGTCAGCCCATGCCCCTCCAGATGATAAGATGATTTTCAAGCTTTATGAGACTTCCACTTGGTTTATTTATTCAAATTCCAAAGGGGTAGCCATGTTAGTCTATTGTAGAAACTATTGTAGAAAGACAACAGAGTCCTGTGGCACTTTTAAAGACTAACAGATTTATTAATCGCATGAGCTTTCGTGGGAGAAAATCCCACTTCGTCAGACGCTTTGAAGATAGGAAAGTTACAGAGTGGTAGGAAATTAAATGCAGGGGAGTGTATGACATAGTATCAGGTCAGGCTGTAACAGCAAATCAAAATAGGTGTTAGGATTCAAAACACTGGGGAACAGAATTCAGTGTTTTGAATCCTAATACCTATTTTGATTTGCTGTTACAGCCTGACCTGATACTATGTCATAC
>ML685821.1:14466368-14517013 GCA_007922175.1 Pelusios castaneus
CCTGCATTTAATTTCCTACCACTCTGTAACTTTCCTATCTTCAAGGCGTCTGACGAAGTGGGATTTTCTCCCACGAAAGCTCATGCGATTAATAAATCTGTTAGTCTTTAAAAGTGCCACAGGACTCTGTTGTCTTTCTACAATAGTTTATTTATTCAGTTACCCAGCCTTTGAAGGAGCTTTACAAAATTAAGTTCAAGCTAATCAAATGTGCTGAGTAGCTGGATTTTTACTGCCAATTTTTACAAATCATGAAAAAAACTGGTAGCTTCTTTTTACAATGTGGCCAATCTCAGTACATTTGTTGAACATTTTCTTTAACGGAATCAGAGAGATTGACAATAGAAGTGGAGCTGGGGGATTTTTTTTCCCCCAGAAAATAGAAATGTTGCTGAAAAATACATTTTTCAGGGCTCCAAAATTCTTTGGAAATTGGAGTCAAATTCAATGAACAGCTTTGGCGAAGGGGGAAAAACCATGAAAAATTGTTTTGAAAGGGTTTGACTTTTTACTTCAAAATGACATTTTATTTGTCATATTTGGCTAATTTATTTTAAAAATAATTCCACCCCCACAAAAAGGGGGAGAAAACACCCTAGATCATCTGAAAAAAAGTTTCCATTGATTCAAAATGATATTCTTCAGGTTTTTATTAGAAAAATTACATATGTTTTTAAAATTGGTTTCAGTTTCTATTGAACTGGATTCCTCTGATTTTTCAGCTTGCCCCTCAAACCAAAAACTTCATTATTCATCCACTTCTCCTCTGAAGGGCCCTTCTGTGTTAAATGAATGGCATACAAGAGAGTAGGAGGTGGTTAGAGATCCTGCTGTGGGCTGCCAATTTTTATTGTTAATTATATTAGATCATTGGAGATGCATGAGGACTGATTCTGATTTATATTATTGTCCTGGCAGTGAAAAGGAGCCTAACAGTGTCTGTAAGTCATATACACATGTATTTTGTTTCCCTTACACTGCCAGACAGGTATAGAGGGGCTTCACTATAAAGAAGAATCAGACCTTGGTAATGGGGTTTACAAACCCCGTACTGAACATTGATGGGAGAAGGGAAGAGGAGAATATCTCCTATTTACAGGCAAGCAGCTTGATCACACCCCAACACAGCTGCCAGAGCTGACAAGCATAGAGGCAGGTACCGGCAGCTGCAACCAATAGAGAAAACAAGACCTGCTATAAAGGGAAGAATACAGGGAAAGCCCTGAGAGAGCAAAGATGGGAAATAGCCCATCTTCAGGCAGGTGCCAAGAAAATAGCCAGGTGATTGCAAGTCATAAAATTGAAGGGCTGTTAGACTTAATTGGTGGTGAAGGTCCAGTAACTGATGTGATTGTAAACACCCTAAGGAGAAACTGAGATCCCCAGAAAGACCACACCAAGAAACTGTGACAGCTCCCAGCACTAGAATACATCCCCACCTCTGTGAGCACAAGGTTCAGTGGAACAGAGGCAGTTCTCTCCTGCAAAGAGAAGGTGGGATATTGGCAGATGGTGTGTGGGTTGCTCAGCTCTTTTGAGGGAGGGTCCCCACTGTGTGAAGTGGGCAGGAGCTGGCATCTTCATTCTCTAGCCGCCATAGTGCGGGAAGCTATGTAAACTCCTATGGAGCCTACTGCAGTCATTGTATAGGAGTAGGTTATGTGGAAGGGCTGCCCAGTTGTGCCAGGACCTCTGGGAGATTGTTTTTTCTGCACTGCCTCTTGACCACTAGCTTAACACCTGGTGAAGCTACTCAGCCAGACTGTGATGTGCTGGGCTTTTGCTCAAAATTAATAAATTTGGACAAATTAACATATATTTATTATAAATTAATACAACTCCCAGTCATGGATTCTATTCTCTTCTGGCTTCTAAAACTCACTGTGCCACTCCTAATCCCACAATTCATTGACCTTGCTCCCTCCAGATTTACACAACACACTGTCAATCTGTGGAACTCTTTTCCATAGGATGTTGTCGTGGCCACGCTTATATTAAGGTTAGAAAAGGCATTAGATAAGTTCATGGAGGGTAGGTTTATCAATATCTATTAGAAAGGACGGGCAGGGAAGCAAAAGCATTCTCTGAAGTGTCCCCAGCTTCAGTTTGGTAGAAGCTGGGAATGGGTAATAGGGGGTGGATCACTTCATGATTAATTGATCTGTTCATTCCCTCTGAAACACCTACATTAGCCACAGTCAGAAGACAGGGTAATGGGAAAGATGGATCATTGGTATGGCTGTTCCTGTGTTCTTATTTATTTTGCTATAAATGAGAACAGAATCAAGTCCTTTGAGCAGGGTTCCACAAAATAAGCTTCATCTATGGGAGTTGCCAGAATGAGATGCCACTGACAATGGACTGTGCACATTTTCAAAATAGAGCTGGTTGAATCTCAGAATATCTGTTTCATGGGAAATTTCAGCATATGAAAACTTGCCTTTGTTCCAGATTGGAATGACAACCAGTATCTCTTAAATTATTTTGCAATATGGCATTTCCAAAGAATTGCAGTTTTGAGAAACTTTTGTTTGGAAATTTCAAAATGTCATTTAGAACTTTACTTCAATTCATTTTTTATATTTTTATTTTACATTATTTCCTGACATGTCAGTAGTAGTAGTAGTGAGTAATATGGTTGTGTCTGTGTCAGACTCCTTTATTACAAAATGAACAAGAAATACTTTGGTCCAGGAAAAAAAGATAAATGTTTTAATCAGTACTAAGCAACAGCTGCCCTTAACAAAAATGATAAGGGGACTGGGGCACATGACTTACAAGGAGAGACTGAAGGAGCAGGCTTATTTAGCCTGCAGAAGAGAAGCCTGAGGGGGGATTTGATAGCAACCTTCAACTACTTGAAGGGTTGCTCCAAAGAGGAGGGAGCTAGGCTGTTCTCGCCGGTAACAGAGGACAGAACAAGGAGCAATGGTTTCAAGTTACAGGTAGGGAGGTCGAGGTTGGATATTGGGGAAAACTTTCTCACTAGGAGGGTGGTGAAACATTGGAATGGGTTACCTAGGGAGGTGGTGGAATCTCCGTCTTTGGAGATATTTAAGGTCCAGTTAGACAAAACCCTGGCTGGGATGATTTAGTGGGAGTGGTCCTGCTGTTAGCAGGGGGTTGGACTAGATAACCTCATGAGGTCCCTTCCAGACCTAAGATTCTATGATTCTATAATTTAAATATAAAGTAAAATAAAAACAGACTATTTAATGTGAAGTAATGTAAAAGTAATAAAAATAGAAAATGAAGAAACCCTATGTAACAAAATCCAAATGAAATTGTGAAATTTTCCTCAACACTAACTTTCCAAAATGAATTTTTTTTTCTGTGCAGGAATTTTCATATACATTAATATAATTTTATTTTTAAAAAGTTTTGTTGACAGAGCTTTTACTGACAAACTGTTATGACCATTTTTTTCTGATCAGCTCTAGTTCAGAATAGAATTTGACCTAGTATTTGTCTTGGTCTGGGGGTCAAAAAGTAAGAGGTGCTGTTTCTCGAGCACTATCAATGATGTCAAAATAAGATATCATTTGGAAATTGTGCTGATCTGTGATCCTCCTTCTCCTTACTCACAGTTGCACTTAAATATTCATCACTCTGAGTTAACCCCTCTCTGACGTGACTAAGGCAGTTTCCCCCTATTTCCATGTCTTGTGTAGATTCATGTGTATGGATTGGTTACCCAACATTCACATTTTTGGGGGTTTTCTTTGCAACCATAATAACTAATGACTTACTTACGTTTAAAATAAAAGTTGAGATTCTGGAGAATAAGCAGTTTCAGAAATGGGCTGGTCTGGTGTAAGGAAATAAACTGGCTATTTCCAAGCCCAGCTTTTGATTCCCCTCTGTGCAATGAAGGAACCCATGGGGGTCTATATTATAATACTGTCAAGCGTTTATGCTACACTTGTAGGAAGGACAATATGCCAAGAGATTATTCATTTAGTCCCTTCTCTGGTTCCTGAATTGCATTTGCATTTTGAAATAACCAATTTTGAAGAATGTTTAATTTTCTGGTTCTTAGATCAAGTAACAATAATACAATACAATAAAGCAGTCCTAACACTATCAAATAGAACTATCCGCCTTTGGATCTACAACTGAACAAGTCTAATTTATTCAGTAGATTGGGCCTAATGCTGAGCTCACCCACATTGGTGCAAATCAAGTAAATGGAGTTATATTGATTGTAATCAAGCCAACTGTTTTCAAGAGAGCATTAGTTAGTGAAAAAGAAAGGCTTTGTTTGGAGGACGGTTTTGAAATCCAAGTCTGGGGATTTAAAGAGAACTTTCTTAGAAATTTTGCATAGTTGCCTACAGAAGGGTTTCTTGCATCTTTCATTGAAAAATCTGGTACTGTCCACAGGTGGAGACATGAAACTGAACTAGATGGCCTTCTGATCAGATGCAATGTGACAACTGCAATGACAAATATTAACACATTCTAAAATGCCTTCTGTGCAATCTAATTCTGTAATTTGGAAAGAGTGAAATATTGATATTTTCTTAGAAGGTGTAAATGGGTGAAATTCCATTGAGGTCAATGGAGCCCTGGTCATTTTATAGTGACAGCAAATTTGGTCCTTTAACTTTAACATGAACTTTTACATCATTGTTGCCAAAATGTTGACTGGTGATTATTCTATGATTTCATGTTTTTATTTTTAAATTACAGCTTATCTGCCCTTTATAAATGAATGATGATAAAATCTTACTAAAAGTGACTTTTCTAATATTCAAGAATTTAGAACTGTAAAAATTATTATTTTATGGGGCCTTCCATCAGAGGATTTCAAAATTCTTTACAAATAATTACTACCCCCTACCCCCATCTCTGTGGAATAGCTATTCATATGTTTACTTTACAGATGGCTAATGGGAACTGTAGGGTGCTCATTTCAGGCGGCGAAACTGAGATGCAGAAGTTTACTGACTTGCTCAAGGCAAATAGGGACCAGAAGCTAGGCTCTTAAGCCATATTTAGACACCTAAATAAATGACTTTTTTGTTTGTTTTTAGGGGTGGTGGTTTTTATTTTGGTTGATATTTTTTGTTTTGTTTTTTTTGAAGGGGGGTTGGTTGTTTTTATTTTTATTTTTGGGTTTTTTTTAAATATAATGCACTCATCAGGTCTAATTTACCTTAGTATAAGCCCAGCACATTTGAAAATCAGGCCACTTACTTAGGCCTTAAGGGCATGACTTCAGGTACCCATTTTACAAAAAAATCGTGGCCTGAAAGAATTAGTCCTGTTCCAATCTTCCTTCACCCACCTGAAAGGATTCTCCAAGCACAGTTAATTCCCCCCCCTTCACTGCACTGTGGAAACATCATTGCTATTACAGTGCTAAAAGCCAGCTAGATGAATTCAAAACATTGCCATCACTTTTTAGGGAAAGAGGATTTTGATTTACTGAATTGCAGACAACAGAATTGCTGCGTCTGCTGTCTGCAGATATGCAAAGGTTCCCTGCTCTGTAGGTCTTTTCCAAGTAGCTCTAGTGTCCCGTCACAGGCAAAAAGACAACAATATGCCCCTTTCAGGCAGAGGCAAAGACTAAGAAGGGGAACACAGAAATACAATAGCATCTTTTAAAACAGTAGCAAAAGAAGGAAAGCTGCTGTTGGACTGAAGAATTTTACCCAGCGGCAGGACAAACAGATTGTCTCCATCTACCTGGAATTCATTTTTGCTAAAATAGAATTGCCATCTTTAGGCACATGAATGGCCTGACTGTTGGTTTAAAAGAATTTTTTTTTTTATTCTACAGAACTGTACACTGCTTTCCAGAGAATCTGTTTAACTCTTGCTCCAGGGAATCAATCCTCTTCTTAAAACCATGGAAGGTTTGAAAGAAAGGTTGGCAAAACTCTCAGGGAAGAAAACAATGGACAAGAACACCTCATTTCTATCCCGAAGGAGGTGAGCTCCCCCTTTTACCCATGACATTGTTCAACACCCTCTAACCGACAATGCACATACCTGTTCTTAGAGGCAAGGCTTCTGTTCCCTTTCCTATCAGCAATCTCACTTGAAAACACCCTTAGGAAGGCACCGGTCATAGTGGAAATCACAAAGCATGTTGCATGCTGGACACAGACATCTCTCTGGGTGGGAGGGCGATATTGGTGTTTGTCTGTTTGCTGCGCTGGAGAAAGGATGACGTTTTGCAGGGCTGGCTGCTAGCACCCACTTCTTTCTAAGCCCTGGAATATGTCACGTGAGAAATGGATCATGTGGCTTTTTTTTTTCCTTCTTCCAGGATCTAAGCATCTCGATTCCCCTCCCTCTCTGGCCCTTCCTTCTTTCCTTTCAGCTAGCAGGCAGCAGCTGCAGAGCACATTCTGCCTTTGTCTGAGCCTGCGGTCTGCAAAGCAATGGGAATGCCCCTGCCACAGCGTATTTTCACCCAGCCTCTGCTTCCCAAGATCATCAGGAGCTAGAGTCGGATGCATTAGTAAGCTGCTCCACCTCCAGCGACGCACACCGATTTCCCCAGATGCTGCCCTGAGAAATAGCTATTCCCCCCAGCCCAGGAACCAGCTTGTTCAGCACGTTGGACAGCAGCTCACTGCCTGGCTCAGAACAGGTGGCTGGAAAGTTTGCTGTCTGTGCTCCAGGACCATCGGCAGCGGGGTGGTTCAACTCTTTCATTAGCCTCAGTGTCTCCCAGGCTCTCTGACCTCTTGCCCACAAGGCAAAGGGGCCCTTGGGGCTGCCCTTCCCCGAGGTTCCTCCCTGGATTGGGGAATCCAGTCCTCCCCCCTCCCCCATTATGCCCTGGATTTCAATTGTGCTGTCCTTCCCAAACCCCTCCAGTCCCAGGGAAGGGCAATCGTGCCTCGGTGTATGCTGTGTCTAACCAGCAGTGCTGACGTCCCGGTTGCTATGGCATTGTGTGATTATGGAGGATGGGTTTCTCCAGCGATGGTCACCATGGGGCCCTGGCAATTGAAAGAAAAAGAGTGAGAGAGTGGGGAGAGGGGGAGGAACATTCAATGAGTTTCCTCCCGGTAGCATTTCTCACTGGATCCTTTTATTGCCCTCTTGGCACTTACAGCCCCATTGAAAGCTGGGAGAAATCAGGCTGCAGCCCACAACCTGGTCCCCTCCACTGCTGTCTGCTGCTTTCCCTTTAGCAGGGGTAACTGCACAACTCCTTTGCTTTCTGTTCACTGCCTAGAAAAAGAATGATGGCTTTTTCCTAAGGCCCATCATGGAGAGAGCCACAAATAGGTTCCACGAGCCGTCGCGCTGGCTGTGTGAACTGTGCTCCCTGTAACTTTAAGAAATGAGAACACAGCCTTGGACCCACTTGGAACTGTCCATTCAAGGAAAGTGCAGGGGGGGATCTTTGCTACCTTTAGTCTATAGCAGTGGTTCTTAACCTTTGGTGGGTCATGACACGCTTGGTGGTGTGCACGACCGTACAGGACCCACCAGTACACCCTGCAGCCAAACCTGCCCCCGACCTAGCTCTCCATGACACACTCACTCCTGTGGGGCGACACAGTAATGTGTCCCGACACAGTGGTTGAGAACCGTTGGCCTATATTAATGGTCTCAGTACACTAGTGGACTGGGACAACCATATAACTAATTATGATAAAGTACCTTTAAATAGGCACAATTTAGAGGCTGGCTCTGCCTGCTCAGCATCACTCCTTCATTTAATATAATTTGTGAGTCTTTTTATTAGGCGTTTGTACAGAGCCTAGCACATTGGTTCATGACTGGAGCACCTCTCCACTACGGTAAATAAATAACTCAGCTGACTGATGTCATTTTCCCTTGCTCTGCTAATACTACATAGTGGTAAATTCTGTTTGGAAGTTTCCTTTTTTTAAAATTAGAGATGTTCCTACAGCCCTTCCTCATCTGTGGTGTAATTGTTGGAGACCCAGCACTAGGGTATATGCACCACTTTAGTCTCACTTAACATTTCAAAATAGGAGTAAAAAAGTAATGCATTGGTCTTATACTGATCCTCTGCACAGAGGTGAATTTCACTCATGAATAGTCCCAATCACTACTTTTGAATAAAGAATAACAGCATCAGTTAGGGACTCAGAATTTTGTCTGTTTGTGTTCATTTTTCATTCACAATAGACTAATTGTCTTACCTTGTCATCACCTCCAGTTCTTGGATATGACCAATCCATCTAACCTGCATCTTCAGCATTGCCTAAAACTTTAAGGAATGCAACAGTTTGTGGTTTAAATTGTAAGAGACTTGTAAAAATAATATAATTATTTGGAGTCTTGGTTGTTTCCTCCCTTCCATGAGCCTCTTTATATAATTGGCCAGTGGAATATTTTCAAGAATAAACATCTTATAACCAATGTGGATGGAATAGCCAGAAACAGTGGATTTTAGTACATTTGAAGTTTTCTAATGTCTACAGGCAAATAGAGCAGGGGTGTGCATGCTGCCCAATACACCTTATATGAGGGTTTATGGGTGATTCTACAGGTTATGCTCTGTTGGTTGAACTAGGCATTATTTTGCTCTTTAAGCAGATTAGCACAGTAAAGAAAAAGACAAAAAATTCCATATTTTCCTTATTCTTTTGATAACATTTTAGGGCATTTTCTATTTAGTGTTGGGAGTGCAAAGTGGAGAACTGAGTTACGGGTCCATCTAATTTAGGCTTACCTAGTTTTTGCCTTTATTAAAACTTCAGGCAGAATTATGGTCCCCTGTGGTGTCCAAACACCTGTTTGAAAGACAATAAATAGATGAGACTGAATAGTTACTGCATTCCAGTATACCAGGAAGTTTTCCTGTGCTTTACGATGGTCACTGCCACCCCTAGCGTGTTCCTTCAGCTGTTGTTTCTCCAACTGGGCCTTGTTCACTTGAGATTTTTTTGTACTTTTCCTCCGTACGTGTTCTTAACCTTTTCCAATCAGCTTTAAACACATTAAGCATTTTCTTATGTAACCCATATGGTAGTGTCCATGCTTTTTGCTTTTTAGACAATTTCTGTGTCATTGGTGTTCTATGTCCGTCCTGCTCCTGGGTTTTCCCAGTAAAAAAGAGATTTTTGTTCTTGCACTTACAAGGTTATGTACCTTTTACCTAAAACGTTCCAGCATAACATGCTAGTTTGTCCTCTCAATGACATCATTTAAAGCAGATCAGCGATTCTATGTAAGAGAAGAATTGAGAAAACCACAGTTAGGTCAGGAAGTCCTTGACTAAGTGTTACCTCATGTAAACTCATTTGCTATCCATAATTTTAAATTATTAAAATAGAGCTAAAATAGCTCTTAACTTTACATTTAACAATGCTTCATTAGTATATTTCAATACAATACTACTTTATCTCCTTTAAATGGAGGTTTTCAGTGACTTGTTTCTCTTAGTGTGCCCTTAGGTTTGTGATTCATTATAAACATCATTCATTAGTAACTTTCCCAGCAGTGTATTTTGAAGGGTGGTCTATTTCAGGGCCTTAATAATCATTTGTATCCCACATTAGATTATAAACTCTTTTGGGGGCTGCTCTTTTCATTATATGTGTGTGACATATAGCAAAAATGGGGCTCCAAGCACTATCACAATAAATAAATACCTAACAATTTTCTTAGGCTGCCTTTATTTCTAATATCGTATCTTATTCTTTAACTAATCGCTTGGGGCACTTCCAGTTGTACATTGGTCTAACTTTATTGATTTCAATAGAATTAGAGCAGTGTCAAATTGGTGTGGAGGGAAGGGCCCTGAATATTTAAGCCCTGAATATTTTCATTCTCCCTATTTTTGTGAGGCAACCCAAATATAGCTTAGTTATTTAAACGACCTATTTTGGAAGAAGTGCATTTGCTTTTTGAGAAACAGATTTAAGGAAAACTAATAGAATTAAAGGCTTTTTTATAAATACTATATCATTTTCTTTTATGACAAGTTCCAGAGGGGTAGCCGTGTTAGTCTGCTTCAGCAAAACAAACCTGTGGCACTTTGAAAGTCTAACAAATTTATTTATAGCATTTCATCAGATGCTTGAAAATGAAAGACTTACTGTATGGGAGCAGAAAAATAAATCCAGTGAAGTTTGTGTGACTATTTTCTGAAATAATCTGACCTGTATCTGTCACTCATACTTTACTGGATTGGTTTTTTTCTCTTATGTTACTCTGTATGGAGTGTGTCTTATTAATATAATGTAGCAGTTTGAGAGTTAATCCAGGAGTGTTTTCTTTTAGTTTTACAAAATAAGTGGGATTTTAATTAAAATATTAATTTTTGAAATGTAAAACTCTCCCCAATGCTAACTGTTGATTGTTTAATGATCTTAATGTGATTGGTAATTGTTTTTTCAGTTGAACAGAGATATCATCATTAAGTGTAATGACACCCTTGGGGTATGTCCACAATACAACATTCCCACAGAATGTAGCTCAGTTTGTTGCAATTAGCAGTCTTTTCCCAAGAGAATTTCACAGCTAGCACTCTTTCCAAGCTGAGAACACTTTTCATTAGCTTATTTGTGTATACAAGCATGTACTAACTGTAAATGGCTCTGCAATGTATGGATAGCCTATCACCACACATTCCTAATGATATGCTTTGAACTTTTTGTCTGATGATTGCAAAGCACTTTACAACCAATAATTCTCATGGTACCTGTGACAGGCTGCTCCCCAAATCCAGTCTGGTGTGCTGCTATGACCACTTGAACCCTGCTCCTGAACCCCAATTCACCCCGCTCTGCTGGGTGACCACTCACTCCTGAGTCAGTCCACACCAGCTACCAGCGTTTAATTGGTCACAGGAAGTGGGTGTAAATCCACTAGCCACACAGGCGTTGGTCCCCAAGCAAGCACACCCAGCCCCAGACACTACCCTGGGAGCCGCTGCCCTACAGGGATTGGGACCCACTCCCAATCACCTTAGTCTCAAATCCGTCCACTTAACAAAGAAGTGGATTGTACCCAGCCTCCCACATCCACACCCTCTAAAGACCACACAGCTTTAGGTGAAACAACTACTAGTTTATTGATCAGAGTCCGATTTCAAGTGAGAACATGGCCAATCAAGGCAGAACTATACTATAAATGAGTCAGGAGTGACCACTATCAAATAAAAGGTATAAACCGCATGCTAATCTAACATCTCTACTTAAACTGACCTCAGAGTCCAAGATTATGCGCATGGTGTTTGGCTGTCTGATGTTTTGCAGCCATTCTCTGCCTGTTTTCGGGCAGGGCCCCGATCTTGCTTGAAGTTGGTTGCAGGATGGTGTCTTCTCAGGCCGAAAGCCTGCAGCTTCTCCCCCTCCACAGTCTCTGTGTCTTTGTTTTAACCAACTGCTGACAACCCCTCCCCTCACCGTCCTGTTGTGTGATTCTCTTCACTTCTACCTGAGCAGGGGAGGGCATTAGCATTCCCTTTGATGTGTAAATCTTCAGCTATTGTGCTAGAGACAGCCCTGAGAGTCTGAACCCTGTAACATGCTTCACATCTATACATACATGTCTCAGCAGGGAACATGGCACCCTGGTAATCACGTGGCCCATGTTCTGAGCATTCACAGAGGAATCTGGCATAGTGCATTTGGCATGAAATCACACAATTACCTTGCAAAACAGAACGGAAAAGTTACCCAGATCATGTCCTAGGAGTGCACGGATGTGCATCCTGTCACAGTACCCTATAAGGTATTTGTGCTATTGGTGTGTCTTTTCTAATAATAATAATAATTAATAATAGGTAAAAACACACATAACTACCATCATCTTTTTCACCTCTTTCCTATTTGGGTCAGAGACTGTTAGTCTTCTTCCAAAATTCATGATTGTATGCCTAACTGTCAAGAAAATTGGTTTCTACAGCTCACTATATCGAATCTTTGGCTTCCCCCTTGTCACATTCCATCCGCAGTCACTGCAACAGACTTCTTACCAATATAACTCATGGGTCTCTGCTAGAGACATCCATACCAACATGGCCTAGCCCCACCCAACTTGTCTTCAGTTGGGACAACTCACATTAGACACTTCCACAGCCTCATTTTGTTTCCTATCACTAGCAACGTAAGTAGTAAATAACTGTATTTATATATATATACACACACAAGCATGCTAGCTTGAATCACATATAGGCTACTGCTCTGACTGGTTTCACAGAGCTTCTACAGCACACAATAGAGTGAGAATCCTAGAGGGCTAACAAATATTATTTAAAGGGATACTCTGCTACTCCTACACACTACAGTTAAGATCCATATTATTTTCTCAGTTGAGATGAAGGGATCCAAATCTGGTCTCATTGAAGTCAATGACAAAACTTCCATTGACTTCTAAGGTGCGGACTAAGTGGGCAGTGATTTCAGTGGAGATGCATTCTGTAAATCTGGAGTGTTGTGTCCGTAGCATTGCACCAGGCCCATCCGGCTCAAGATACAAAGCCAGAATCAACCGCGTGGTCATGCTCACATCAGATCTCCATCAAATGTTCAGACTCTCAAAGCCAGTCACTGCCCAGCTTCTTCCCTTTGAAATGTGGATATAATGGAAAGAATTTAATTTGAGTTTGTCGGCATTAAATTTGGTCATGGTCCAATGATTCCAATTGGATAAACACAAGTAGGTTTGGCAATGCCTAATGAACACTTGGGCTTGAACATTACTGCTTCTTACCATGTGCGCAATGCACTGTAATTAGCTCAAGCCACATCAGACTTTACTGCAAATTATTCTCTTGCGATTATCCAGAACAAGTATAAGTTGTGTAAATGAAAGGGTCTTTTGGTCAGACTGTGGGGAATATGTTGGAGGGTGGCATCAGAGCTTGATTTTGAAAGAGACCTCTACTTAGTCTGTGGATGCAGATAGAGGCAGGTGTAATTTTGCAGTTGTGTGTGCGTTTAGATCGTTAGACATGTATGTGACCTCAGTGACATCTGTAATTACTTGTGCCGGAAAAGTATGTTTGAAAAAGTGAGTCTGTTTTTGAAAAGTGTCCTTCCAATGTGTCCTGGCAAAGTTCACAGAATAGGAATGTTGATGGCAGCTTGACCATGGGCCAACTTCCTTCCAGAATATTTTACTCCACCTATTTTGGGGACCTATTTTACTGCTGTTTTTCCTCTGCAGGTTTGCTACGCTATTTTTTGATGATTGTCGGAGAATGTTAATACTAAAAAGATGATGATTTTCTGTACTTTCCCTGTCAAGCTCACTTTCTGTAGTGGAGGGTAAAGGAAAAGGTAGCAGAAAGATTGTCACTGGGCTCTCTATTTGGTGGCCTATTCAAATATGACAGCATAACTGCCATGCTGGCTCAGGAATCCAGCCTATGGCAATAGCTAATGCACAATGCTTTAGAAGACGGCAACAAGCCTACCCTTTTATAATACATCTACACAACTGTATACCTTGGAGGACGAGATTTCCTTCCTGACCCTCTGTAGCTATAGGTTTGGGCCCTGAAGTATGAGCTTTGTTTGCTTTTCTCATGACCTCAGCTGGCATAGTTACAAATGATATCATGGGTTATAAAACTATTCAGCCCTTTATAAAATCCAGCTACACTATTTTAACTCTGATAATAATGAAAGATGTCTGAGGCCAAAAACCTTTACTGATTTTTCCAGTGAGACAGAAACATGAAATGTTCTTATTATGCTGACTACCATCCCCCCTGCTGAAAAGATAGATGCATATCCCTGAGCAAGTTTGTCCTGGGTGACTTTGACTATTTCAGATCAGAAGTTTCACAGTTTGTTACTGAAGCAACATCTGCTGTTTAGTCTTTTGTAATTCCCTCTGTGGAGGAAAGCAATTCTCACTCAGAGTGTTTTGATTTGTGCATTTGCCTGACAAGGGTTTGAAGTCCATTTCAGGCTGCTTGTCTCTTTTTTTTTTTTTTTTTTTTGGCACTGTCACAATCTCGAGATTATAAAATCCTTTGCCCAGCCAATGAGTTCAGTAACAAAACCAGGCAGACATCAGGTTTCCCAAATGGCTCCTCATGTCAGACCAAGAAAACATGAAGTGGACAAAATATTAGTGGGTTTATTTTTAGCTACAGTGAGATGGGGAAATAATTCATATGATTAAATATATGTTGTTTTGCAGTTACCTTCTTTTATGGTACATAATGCCTCCTAAGGACGGGGACTATTATATAAAGATACTCTTAATGCTCTCTAAGTGGCTTGTCACTCAGGATACAATGTGTGCCTCTGGGACCAGGACTGGGTCCTTACTGCACACATGACCTCATCATGTAGGGATGAGAGCAAAGGACAGAGAATATACAGTCCTCAGCTCTTTTACTAGCTCTGCCACTGACTTGATGTGTAACTTTGGACAAGCTATTTTTCTCTAGCTTTTCTGGGCCAAATTCTGTTCCAGAATAACTCCACTGAAGTCAGCCAAATCCACTGCTAGTTTAACTCCACAGCCCTGTAACCTACACCAGAGATGAATTTGGCCCAGATGCTTCAAAACTAACTCCAACATGTAAATTACTTCATATACTACATCAGCACTGAATTTCACTCTGCCGACATGTGATGGAGTGGACAATTCCTTTGAGGCACCTTGGAGAGGGTCCCACAGGCCTATCAGACCCCACTTAAGTTGTGCCTTAGAAGGAAACCACACCAAAGTTGGTGTTTTGGGGTAAAATCCCAGCTTGGATTTCATAGTCCCAACTGGAATGCCCTGTGAATTGAACTAACCTTATTTCATGTCTACACTATAAAGTTTTGCTGGCATAGCTATGTCGATCTGGGATGTGAAGAACTCCCTCCTCCCCTCCCACAACATAGCCATGTTGGCAAAACCTCAGGGGAGGCACAGCTATGCCAACAAAAAACCAAACAAACCACTTTTCAGCTATACTAGAGAGGGGCTAGGCTACTCTAAAGGAGAAAGAAATCAAGATAATGAGCTCTAGAGACCACTAAAGCAAACACTGGTCAAATGTTTGGTAGTCTTCATGAAGGGAATATAATCCCAAAACACTATTATTTTGTATTCTTAGGTTAGGGGTCTATTATAGGAGTGGGTAGGTGAAGTTCTGTGGCCTGTATCGTGCAGGAGGTCATATTATATGATCGTAATTGTCCCTTCTGACCTTGTAGTCTGAGTCTTTGGGTTGCTTAATCTGGATTTCCTGTGGACCCTTTTTCTACCTGTTCATACCCCCACCTTGGCAACAGACTAACACAAAATTCACCAGGCCTCAGAGCCAGTGGACCCTATTTCCTATACATTTTAATGCATGAAATCTGAACAGGGAATGTGAGCCTTCGGAGATTTGAGCTATGAGCACACAGTGTGTTTGGGACAAGTCTAACCTCTATGTTTATGGTAATCCCCTTTGCCTTGTATTTTAAAAATAATGTATGAATTTCAGAGTGGGGAGAAGCTGATGATGAGATTTATGTAGAATGAAGTGTCAGTCCAGTATCTGCTTTATAGAAAAACAGATTTCCCTGATAACATAGGGTCCAGTATTGTCGTCCTTAGTAAAGCCTGCCTTCTATTGGCTTCCATGAATTGGAATATAGATGGCAGAATTGAACTGAAAGAAAGAGGGGAAGGACTTCTGTTGATATTTATCCTCAATTAACAAAAGAGAAGTGTTCTAAAGAGTGCCCCTGCAACATTAGAGGGGTGAATAATCCAGGAGAAAGTAAAAGATTAAGGAATTTCTTAATATCTGATGCACATTTGTGCTCGTACTTAGGTAATAGTTTTTAAAAGAATCAGTGTGAGACAGGCTTTATTCCTCCTAATAAAAGAAAGGCAGAGGTGTCACCTTGCTGCTACAGAGTAATCTCTTGTTCTTGTGACTCACAGAAGGTTAATTATGGAAGTTAGTCCTGATTTTATAAATAACTAATGGATTGAGAATGAATCTTGGTGTATTTCAATACAATCAACTCTGATGCTAACCTTCTAAAGATAATGCAACCTTAGGAGTTGTTGCATTGATTAAAGCTCTACTTTGAGGGAATGTGATGGGTTTACCATTGGCTTTTAAATGTTTCTTTGGAAGATATATCCCCAGCCTAAACTAGACATTTTATCAATACTCTTTGGGTCTGATTTTCCACAATATTAATCAAGTTTTATGCAAGCATAACTCCATTGGGTTGAACTGTCATAGAACCAGAGCAACATAGTTATAAATTCACCCCATGTGGCTTAATTCTCACTCAAAGAGAATGGGGCAGATCCGCAGCTAGTATAAATTGGCATTGCTCTATAAAAATCAATGGAGCTTCCCTAGTTTGCATTAGCTGAGTTAGCATGAGGTTAATGCAACAGTAATCCTAAAGTCTTTAAACAAATGATCTTATTACAGACAAATTTCTATTGTCAATGCTGATATACAAATAATTGCATCTTGACGTGTCACTGTAATGAACAAATCAATATATCTGGATCAAGAGGAAGCCATCTTTGGACAGCAGATATTGGGGGACAGATACTGTAAGAAGATCAATTTACCTCTTGTACTCCAGTCAGAGGTCAAGCATTATTTAATAGGTTCTTTGGATACTGCCAAGGCCTTTGACTGGCTTGGATGGCAAGGCTTGGCTCATCCTTATATATACTTCCATTATAACATTGGCTTAATCTTCCCTTCCTGCAATTCCATCAGTACAATTATTTCTAGAGCAATAAAATAGTCTGATCACAAATATTGTCTCATGTAAAAGAAGCCCAATTAGAAAAATAACATTTTAGCCATCTCACTGTTAGTCCTGTAAAAGCCACAAAAATGGAGTGCTAGCTGTGTCCTAATGAACAATAATACTTACATTGTCAAAGGGCTGCCACTGCCTGAGCAGTCCATCATAGCCAGAGTTCCCTTTCCAGCAGCCTCTCTATGTTCTTCTTTTTCAGGGCCCCTTAGAGACTCCCCACAGCTTTTCTTATAAGTCCTATCACCCTGTGCCCGGGGCTGGTTTAATGCCTGCACACAGTTCTGAACATTTCTACCAAAAAAGTCCAACACTGCAGTCCAAAGGTTCATACTTAGCTCAGGCTCTTCTGCTATCCATACAGAGTTCTTCCTTTGACACAGCCTGCTCTTCATAGGATTGCTCCCTGGGATTTAGCCTTCTAACTCTAGCTTCTTTCTCTTGCCAGTGGTTTCTCCTTTCTGTTGGAGAAGGGAGTCCTCTGAGAGAGAGCTCCTTCCAATTGGCTAGAAGAGAGGAAAGCCCTGCCCCATCCTACGCTACAGGCCTCCTGATCCCTCACGTTTAAAGGAAAAGTTTCCTGGGGTATTCTCTCCATCCAATTTCTAATTCTCCTAGACAGCTTCCTCTTTTGCTACTTGGCCATTTCCTAGGCCTTTGATTCCAGCTCTCTGGAACAGCATCTTCTGTCCCTCTTTACTCTTAAAGGGCCACTATACTCCAAACACCTTTCATCCATAGATCACTAAGCATTTTACTAAGGAGATGAAGAATTATTACTCCCATTTTACATATGGGGAAACTAAGGTGGAGAGAAGAAAAATTATTTGCCCCAGGTTATTTGCAGCTCAGTGGCAGAACTAGGCATACAACCTATATATTCTGCCTCCTAGTCCAGTGCCTTATCAATTGGACTGTGCAAATGATACTGTTATTTTGGACATTATAATTTTATAATGTTAGGTATTAAGTCAGTTATGGCTAAATTGGATCTTCCCACAAGTCCATAAATCCATAAAAAGAAAATCTTAATTAGAAAGAAGCAATTAATTTATCCCATTTTGTGGATTGTTCAAATGTAATCATTTTAAGAGCCAACCCTTTTCAGTAATTCATAGGGGTGAAGCTAGACCTCATTAAAATCAATGGCAAATTTGATTTCAGTGTGGCCTGAATTTCAGCCACAGACTTTATGTCTAGATGGGATCATTGTGGTCATCTAGTCTGACATAACCATAACACAGACCAGAGAATTTAATTTTTAATGCTGCCATTTTGAAAGAGATATTAACTTGACTGTCTATCATATGATGGCATTTGTTCAATAAATCCTGTGCCTGTTTTAGATGTTCTGCAAGCTCAGAATGTCCCGGAATTGATGTGCTTTTTTTGTTTGTCTTTACACCTCCTTGGTATCTATTCAACCTTTGTTCATCTTGGCTGACAGTAATTGTAGGAAAATCAGATTCCATCTGTTTTCTCCAGAAAAAGCAATCGAATGATATAAGCAGGGAAAAATGAACTGGGTAAATGCCACTTTCCGGCTTCCATGGACCCAGATCCCATTAAAGTCAATGGCAAGGTTCCCATAGATGTGACAGGATCAAATAATAATTTGCAAGGAATCTTGTGAATGAGTGAGTTATGCAAAGGAAATATAGTCATGTATTTTATGGTGGTATTTATAAATAACTTATATAGGGGGAATACTAAGTAGTGATTTGATTGCTATAGATTGTTATTGAGTACATTGAGTCAATTGATTGCTTACCACTATTATGACACCTTTGACTGATGTGCTTATGACACGTTTCTTTTGTCTGTAGCATGCTCATAACATACATCATTTATTAATGCTTTATAAATGATAAATATAATCTGGAGACAAAGTTTTAACTAGGAAACCAAGTAGCTTTTTGTGACCCTAGGTGCCCTTGTATTCACACCCTATACTCTGCATGCCGATTATTAATATAATTGTAAAGTACATAGATTAATCTAATATCTGAAGTTATGAATTCCCTCTCTTATTAGAACATGTTTAAGCCTAGCCTAGGTAATAAACAAGGGCTGTTTTAGATAAAAGTAAGTGGGCTTACCTTAATTTACATATTAGCAATGAACAAAGCCATTGAGCTACACCAGTAGGGACATCCTGTTCTTGAACTCAAGAGACAGAGAATTGATATGGTTCTTGAACCCTAGAGAGACAAAGGAGACCTAATCCCTAGGGTACATACATACTGGAGCCTTAGGTTGACTTAAGGAAGGTTAAGTTGACCTACAAACTCCTGCAACCACACTGGGCTTTTAAGTCAACTTAAGCACTTCCTTAAGTCGACTTAATAATATCAACTAACTCTGAAGGTCATCCTAAGGCTTATTAAGTTGACTTAAGCCAGTGTAGATGGGGGATAGCCCTTAAGTCAACCTAATTGGCCTCCAGGCCCCCTCACAGAGTTCCTGGCTACTCCTTCATTGATCTATCACCTGCCAGTGTGGATGCAGGGCTGTGGACTCTCTAAGTCGACTTAACAAGGTCAACTTTAGGTCGACTTAACAGACCCTCCAGTGTAGATGTACCCTAGGAGGCCTTCCTGACTTGTAAAACAAAGGTGCACCATTTGTGGAGTATAAGGAACAGGGAACAACTCCAGCTTTATCCTTCACCTTAGGAAACAAAGAAATAAAATGATTTGATTTCTGTGTTGAGTCTGGGCCAGCCTGGTTAGTAAAAGTTGGAGAGGAGACTGGGGATGAGAGAAATAGTCTTAAAAAAGACTATCTTTCTGGATTAAGTTTTTATTTTTAGATTCACATTTTCATTTTTCATTACTCGTGACCATCCCTAATTTTATCTCTCTCACTTGGTGATACACTTTTGTTAATAAGCTGGTGTTTTACTTTTACTATAAACCAATTCAGTGCTGTGTTTGAAGGGAAGGGTGTATTTACCTGAGTTAAATGAATAAGTTGTAGTGTACTGACTTTTAACAGAGCAGTGAACTTAATATCTTTGGGTGCATCTACACTGGTGCCTTAGGTTGACCTAAGGATGCTTAAGTTGACCTACAGAACTCTGCATTTACACTGGGCGCTTGCTAAGTCCACTTAAGTGCTTCCTTAAGTCAACTTAATAACACCATTTCTGAAGGTCAATTTAAGGCTTAAATCGACCTTATTAAGTCAACTTAAAGCCAGTGTAGACAGGTATGTCTACACTACAGGCTCTTTTAAGTCAACTTAATAAGGTCGACTTAAGTCAACTTTAAGTGTAGACGCTCTGTTAAGTCGACTTAAAGTTGACCTTGTTAAGTTGACTTAAAGTCAGCCTTGTTAAGTCAACTTAACAGAGTCAACTTAACTTAACAAGTTAGACATCGATCAAGCGCACAGTAGTGGGGGCTATGTATTGCAGAGAAACAGGTTCACTGATGGTTCTGTGCTAGGTGAGGTTAGGACCCCCACACGACCGATTGTTCCAGCACCCCTGGCTATGTACAAGAATCATTTCCACTATCTCTGAAATGCAGACACCTTTGTGATGGATGCAACAGCTGTTAAATAGCACACAACAAAACCAAACCTAGCTGGCTTCAAAACCAAGTTTCATAAGTTTGTGGAGAGGATGGTGACAGCCTAGTTTGGCAACTGACTGACTACTAGTGATAGATATGCCAATGCCCTGAGATGGGATGTTAGATGGGGTGGGTTCAGAGTTATTACAGAGAATTCTTTCTTGCGTGACTGGCTGGTGAGTCTTGCCCACATGCTCAGTGTTTAACTGATCACCATATTTGGGGTCAAGAAGGAATTTCCCCCAAGGCAGAATGGCAATGGTGCTAGAATATTTTCATCTTCCTCTATAGTATGGAGTACTTGCTGGTGAATTCTCTGTACCTTAAAGTCTTTAAACCAGGATTTGAGAACTTCAATAACTCAGTCATAGGTTAGAGGTTTATTATAGGAAGAAGTGGGTGAGGTTCTGTGGCCTGCATTGTGCAAGAGGTCAGACTAGATGATTATATTGGTCCCTTCTGACCTTAGAGTCTATAACAATACCAGCCAGGAGTTTAAGCCAGGAAGTGAAGAAGATTCTTGTAACTGCAGGTGAGCAAAATATTATCACCTAAATTCCAATTTCATTTATAACATTGCCACCACAGTGACTTCAAAGGAGCTGCTCTTGATTTACACTGGTGTGAGTGAAGAGAGAATCAAGCGAAAGTCTTTTCACAATATTTCATCACTAACCTCAATTTTAATTTCCCACTGGATAAATGGAAAACTTTCATTCTCAGGCATGTTTGCCCTTCTCAGACCCTTCCGGCATGGAATCAGTCATATCTGGTCTTAAAAATGTCACACACCGAAAAAGCCAGGTTGGAAAATAATGTTTAACCTCATAAACATGTGCTACAAGCTAATCATAAAAGTTCTCTCTCTCTCTCTCATTACTCACTGTAAATATTTTTTGCTAATTGCTAAAGAGCACATGCCAGCCACCAATTGAAAGATCATGCTTGATAGATGTCAAGAGTGACTTGGCATTTTAAATTGACTGTGCAGATTTCTCAGTTGCAGCTGTAATATGCTGCCGAGGAGACTTAGGCCAGTGAGTTACTCATTACCTTCCTGCCCAGCAAGAGTGAGCATTGGTGATTAAGCTGTATGTCAGCTTGCTGCCACACCAGTCTGCCTGCCTCACCAGAAAACTCCTGGTCCAAACCTTAAATCGACTTAAGGAAAGTGTAGTGTAGACGCGGATTAAATTAAGTCGACTTAAGCAAGCTTTGACATATTGACACACCAGATGACAGACCAACAATGAGGTGTGCTGAGTTTCTCAGTGACCACCACCATAATATTTTATACTCATTCAGTAAGACAAAAATGAATAATATTACCACCTCAGTTTATTTTTCAAATGTACTCCTTTCAAAAACATGTTCTTCCAGTGTTCAAGGAACATATACAAAAATTATAAAAGCTACAATAGTATGAACCAATGTTTTCCAAAAATAGAGAATAAAATGAACTCTCTAAATCCCACCACCTGTCCTCCTCTCACTCCAAATTCTTCCAGCATCTCCACCCACGTACCCATCTCTCCCCCTCTAGAAAAATAAGCCACTGACAGATGAGACTTAAAATGTGACTGGAAGATCAATGGATTTATGCTATGATGGACTAAGGTAGGAAGGAAATTCCATAGACAAGAATCCTTCCTGGAGAATACTCTGTGTCGCTTCCCTCCCATCACATGCACAGAGTGCATTGTGATCAGATCAGAGCAATGTTAACCTGAGCACCTCAGAAGAACTGAGCCACAATGGTATCACATGGAGGAAAGAGGTGATTTCTGAGGACCCAGTCAATTTCAGGCTTTATTGGTTTAAATCACCTGGACACGAATTAAAAGTTACCTAACACAATGGTGTAAATAAAATAAAATAAAATCACTACATCCTGTCCATTAAATAGCTGGATTGACATGTACATTTCAGTGATGTGGGGGGACAGCTGGATTAGTGGCCTTTCTGAGGGGAAAAAAATCTAGCTTGTCCTCCAGAAGATCTGTTCCCTCCATGTGGTGCCTTCCTTCACATGTGTACATATACTGAGCATGCATGCTTGTGTGCTCGCAAGCACATATGCTGGCTATACCCATTATGACTGAATGCTTCCTGTGTGCACAAGATACGTTAGTTTAATAAGAAAAGCAATGGTGCCCTCCCCTGGCCTTGTGTTATATTATTATAATTATCAATGTTATCACTGCAGTTTTGAAAATATTTAACTCCTCTTTCTTGTGTGTGAGAGGGAAAGAAGGGCTGTAAAATAGTGACATTTGTATGAGACGCACATAGCATGTCCACAGCCTTCGTGAACTGACATGACAAACTGCAAAGCTTTCAGGTTCTGTTTGAATCTAGAGTGCTTACTTGGGGGGTTTCCAAGGATGTAGCCAGTACTGGATCTTCTAGAGTCATTGCTTGCTTCTCATTTATCAACACCATTTCACAGAAGAACAGCCATTCCTTGTGCTAAAAATTCCCAGGCCATTTCTGATGACAGTTTTGTGCTGTGCTCTGGAGCCAAGGGTGCCCTATAGTTTTTAATTGTGATAAGTGAATCTTAAGAAGGAGAGAGGATTGTTGCTGAAAGAATGTTCAAGGCAAAAAACGATGCTGCATGCAGTTTAAATAAACAGGGAGGCGAACTGGCAAGCTGTGGCAATAACTAAACAGGCTAAAAACTATGTGTTCGTGTAACCCTGGAGTAACCCAGTGACGTCAATGGAATGACTTTGGATTTACACCAGGGAACCAGAGAGCAGACCCTAGCCCTGTGACTGAATTGAAAGAACATTATGGACTGAGAATCCAGGCACAGCTTGACCAAATTAGACATGAATCCCACACTCTTTGTACAGACTGAACGTGAGTGGGAATCTGGGGGAATGCTAGGACAACCCCAAGCCACCTTCCTCTTTTTCAGCAGGACTCTTTGGACAGACTCCTAAATTCCACCAATGGAAAAATGTCACTTTTAAAAAATGTTTTATGGGGTTTGTTTGTTTTTAAACCTATTCATGGTTATATGTTACGGGCTAAGGGCCTGATTCTCCTTTCATTTACACCATCATAAGCCTACTGACTTCAGTGCAGTTTCTCCTGATTTACACTGATGTAAATAAGAGGAGAATAAACCCTAAGAACTGCATCTGGAATTATTGCACTTAAGCTACATGTGAATCAATAGCCATGTATGTCTCGGCAAACACAAGTGCGGTGGAGTGTACAGACACTGGACTGAATTCTGCTCTCATCTGCACATACACAACAATTAGTAACATCATTGGGATTTGGGAACACGTATCTGAAAGCAGATTTGGTCCGGTGTGCCTTTTTCTTTCCTAAGATGAAGTCTTTATGGCAGAGCGGGAGATGCAAGAATTGTGGCTACTCTGTAATAATTTCTGAATGCTGTATGTTGACCTATACTGGGTTAATTCAACAGGGACATTGGGAAACAATGACTCTAGATAAAATGCCCCCCTCAGCAAACACTCAAGGGTTGTTACAAGATAATGGGACAGTCATTGTCTCTGAGGGGTCTGCCTCAACCTCTTGTCAAGCTCCCCAAACTGGATTTGGTCAGGAGAGGCAGAAGCCCATGAAACTGACAAGTCAAAGGAATTCTGACTGGGTAGAAAGTGTCCCACCTGCCCCCCATCCAGGAAGGGGAGACAGTTACTGCTGAGAAGCTGTTCTCACACATGCACGTATCTGCTGGGGATGTCTGAAGAAGTTAAGACTTCCTAGGCTAACATGAAGTGGTGTTCATAGGGAAGGTTGTTTGATTTTTTTTCTAAAAATTTTTTTTTGGGTTATAGTTTGTTCCCACTGATAAGATTTGCTTGGTTGTAAGAAGGCTGGCTGGTCATTCTATTCACAGACCCCCAAAGCAAAGAATGGCTAATGATGACTGCAGTCAGATCTTCTGGGGAAGCAAGGTTGATACAGAATGTACTGTAGCCAAGGCCCAGTCTAAGAGTAGGAAAATGGCATGATTTCATTCCAGGAGAAAAAAAAGCATGAGGCTTGACACCTTAGGAGGAGCACTCATAAAGGATGTCACAATTATAGATCTCTGCTTAAGACCTTCTAGACAGGATACACCATGTTAATATTCCTGAGGGATCCCAACTGAGAGCGGGTTTTTTGTCTCTGATGTTAGCATGAGAAAAGATGTGCCAGTTGTTTTAAATACCTAGGTAGCAGAGCAGGGAATGGAAGCTATGTCCTCAGAGCCCACTAAGAGTACATCTCCACTGCTATAAAAGTCTCATGGACCAGGCTTAGCTGATTTGGCCTCACGGGGCTCACAGGCTATGTCTACACTTGTAACTTTAAGACAACTTTAACTAAGTTGACTTAAGTAAGTCGACTTAGTGAGTCTACACTTAAAATTAAAATCGACTTTGGGGGGAACTTAAAAAGTCGACCTAGAGCATCTATACTGGACGCCTAGGTCGACTTCTAGTGGCTAGGGGGACCTAGGGCATGTCCACGGGGGCAGAGGGGGCACCCCTTGCCCAGTGCCAGGGAGCTCAGCCTTTGCCCCATTGTACATGGGTACAATGGGGCAAAGGGGGTCAGGGACCCTGGCAGGGCATAGGGGCAGGGTGGGCAAGGCTCTGCCCTGCCCTTTGGGGGGGGATGCCAGGCTCCCCCTGTGCCCTCCCCCAGCAGGGAGGGCATTGGTCTAGTCCTGGGGTAGCCCTAAGTCGACTTAGGGCTACCCCACGTCTACACTGGTTTAAGTCGACTCTAGGGAGTCGACTTAAACCTTAAGTCGAATTTAAAGGAGGTTTTATAAAGTCGGCGTAATTTTCATTAAGTCGACTTCATTTTCCTTAAGTCGACTTAAGCAAGCTGCTGAAATCGACTTAAGGAAAGTGTAGTGTAGACGCAGGGTAGATTAAGTTGACTTAAGCCAAGCTTAAGTCAACTTATTTTGCAAGTGTAGACGCAGTCACACTGTGGGCTAATAAGTGCAGTGGAGCAGTTTGGAGGCGAGGCTCTGAAACCCAGCAATGCAGGAGGTCTCAGTGCTGCGGCTCCATCCTGAGCCCGAACATCTGCATGGCAATTTGTAGCCCCACAGCCTGAGCCCAGAGAGCCTGTCAATCGGCCCACGCACTGAGACTCAGTGCAGCGAATTTTTATTGCCTGGTGCTTATACCCTCTGACTCTGTGTCTCAGCTCGCTGTCTGTAAAATGGGGAATCTTCCCTACCTCACAGGTGTGATTATGAGGTGCTCAGATGCTATAGTGATGGGGGCCAGATGAGGGAATTTAGTCAACTTCTCTCCTCTTCCCTACACCCGGTGGTATAATACCTATTGAGATTTGCTGCACACGACCTGGCCCCATAGCTTTTTATTCCAGCCTTCATACCCCAGTGCTCCACACTCTGAGCCTTAGTCTACACTAGCCGCCATTTTCGGCGGCAGTCGACGGGAGATACGCAAGGTATGTAAAATACCTTGCGTATCTCCCACCAACTTCTTAATCCCTCACTACACACTAACGCTAACCCGACCGGAAATGGCATTCGGCTGGCATAGTGTTAGTGCAGTTACGGAGCTGGTGGTACAGCTCCAGTTCGTTTTTCGATTGATTGCATCTACACTGACGCCTCAATTGAAAACTGAAGATCGCGCTGACCGTGGCAACTTTGCTGCTGTCCGTATAGACTCACCCTGAGCTTTCAGACTCGTTGGTCCCTTCCTTTCCCGTACCCATACTTCCGTGATTCTTTCTTCCCATTACTGTCTTATACCCTTCCCCACCTTAATCACTAGGTGTCAGCAGTGTGCAAAGCAATAATACAAACACATAAATAAGTACCTGTCTGTCAGTTGTACTCTTGAGCCAGGACAATAAGATTGAAATCCAAACGAAATCTCTGGCAAACAAAATAGTGGAGGAAGCAGATCAAGTACAGTAAGGAGATAGAGAAGTGGTGCTTGGGAGTTCTTTCCCAGCGAATCAGAGCAATCCTGCTAATGTTGACTGCATTGGGCAAAGCTGAAACTTCTGGAGGGAATTTTATGTCTGGCCATTCTATATATCAGCTCTGGAAAACTTTATTTTTTAAAAATCAGGGATGGCAGACAGTCTGGAAAAAAGACCCGAGTCCTTTATGCACTAATGGCACCACCCATAATGAGGTTGGAGCAAGGGTACTAATTTTCCTAGCAGTGTAGACAAGTTCTCAGTCTAGTGTGGAGGAACGAGTTCTAATCCTAGTTCTGGCAATGCCTCGAGATGTGACCTTGGGCCTTTCACTTCAACTCTGTCCCAATTTGCCCATCTGTAAAATGAGGAAAATAGCACTTATCCACCCACTTCCCACAGTTCTAGTGTATTAGGACTTATTTAGGTATTAGTTCTAGTGTAGGTTACTTATTTCAGTCCTGTACTATGCTTGGAACAAATGGGATGCATGAGACAGGCACGTTTGTTCAGCAACTGTGCTCCCACCCTCATTGGTCTGAATCACAAAAATTATTGCTATCTGAAAAATGTGCCTGCTTATGAGGATAGCTGATACGAATGGCTGGGGAGACAATGACGCTTCTTATAAACAAGCTATGAAACATTTGTAACTTCCACTGTGATTGCCTGTTTGGATCAAAATAAAGTAATTGTACTAATTTTCATGTTTTACGGAGTGTTCGTCTGTAACTAAACTGACTTTCGCTGCTCCTAGGTTCCATCCCAGTGGTGGCTTCATCTGACAGGTGGGATGACGTGATTCTTGTAGGCACACTATCTAGCTTTTGAAGTACAATGGGGTGCTTCAGAATGAATACAATATTGGGAATATGGATAGACTGGGACTCTTGACTCCTCAGATTGTGGGTGGGTAGGGTGAAGCTGCCTTGTCCTAGCCTCGCACCCCTAACTCCCACAGGTACAGTCATCCCTCCCCAGGGCAGCTGCGGGGTGGGGCTGGGACCCCTCCTGCCCTATGCAGGGGTGGTATGAGGTAGGGGGCCCACAAATGTGGGCTTGGCCCCTGGGTGCCAGACACTCTCGGTACTCCACTGGTGTGACTGACTGAGTTAGTGACTGGGTATGTCTACACTGCAATAAAACAAACCTGGCTAGGCCGAGTCAGCTGACTCAGGCTTGTAGAGCTATAAAATTGCAGAATAAATATTATGGCTAGCACTGGCTCCAGCTGGAGTCGGAATGTCTACTATAGCCTACATCAGTGGAAGGGGTTTTCCTGGCAGGAACACTGCCTCCCTGAATGACAGTAGCTAGATTCAACCTCGCTGTGTCTATTCCAGGGGTTAAGTTGGCATTAACTCCAGCACTCAAGGTGTGGATTGGTCACATTTCTGAATGACATAACTATATCAACTTAAATTTTAGGTGTAGAGCAAGACTCAGGCAGTCCTGGCTGGGGATGGGGAAGGTAGAGAAGGGTGTTTGCTTTCTACCCCTCTGACTAATGGAGCAGTGTTGATGGACAGAAGCAGGCATCATATCCAGCTTTCTTCAGAGACACTGTTACCGCAACACTGGCCTTTCAAGGGCTACGTCTACACTGGCAATTTAAGTTGACTTAAGGAGGCTTAAGTTGACTTAAATTAAGCCATGTCCACACTAGGCTTTCATTAAGTCGACTTAAGAAATTCCTTAAGTCGACTTAATGAAAGCTTAAGTCGACTTTGTTACTACCACTCATTAAGTTGAATTAAGGATGGTGTGGACATGGAGTAACCCTTAAGTTGACTTTATTAAGTCAACTTAAGGGTGGTTAAGTTGACTTAACAAAGTGAACTAAGTCAACTTAGACAACAGAGTCCTGTGGCACTTTTAAAGACTAACAGATTTATTTATCGCATGAGCTTTCGTGGGAGAAAATCCCACTTCGTCAGACGCTTTGAAGATGGGAAACTTACAGAATGGGAGGAAATTAAATGCAGGGGAGTGTATGACATAGGATCAGGTCAGGCTGTAACAGCAAATCAAAATAGGTGTTAGGATTCAAAACACTGGGGAACAGCACATAGAGGAAGGTGAGGTCAAATCACCTGTTGTAATGAGAGAAAAATCCATAGTCCCTGTTTAACCCCAAGATGACTTTAATAAGGTCGACTTAACAAAATTGACTTAACTTTTCTAGTGTAGACATAGCCAAGGTGCCTGGGTGCCAGAAATGGCATTAGTGTCCCTAAAGATTAAATTATTAGACCCAGTTGGTCATATTGGCACAGGTTAGGTCAGCAAGAGGGTGAGATTTCCCTTCTTGAGAATGAAGTAGACTTGCTTTTCTGACTTGAAATTCATGCAGGATCTAGCATTGCCAAAAAATACAAGTTTACAGTGCAAGTGGTAGTGGAATCATATGTCTGGATCCTTTTTCAATAGTGAGCAGCATCTGGTTATAACAGGTCATTTCAATCAGCAAGAGTTGTTTATAATATGGTAGTGCCCAACACAATTAAAACCCATTCATTTATGTAATGTAGACAAGATCCAGCTATGTTCTGGTTCCCCAAACTTCCTTCAGCCTTCTAATGTGTACTTCTGTGGCATGATCTGGGAATACTGGAGAACCTCAGAGATATGAACTGCAGCAGTACAAACTGACTGGTGAACTGAACACCATGTGGAACTGGAAGTAGCAACGGGAAGAAAGCAAATGCTCCACTGTGCCCATATTGCATCTTTTAGGTAGCCTGGGGTCTGAGCTGTTTCCCAAGGATGCTGTTTTACCCACTCTCACCCCACCCTACTGCGACAGTGATTCCAGAAGGCCTTCTGGGCATAATAGGAAACCTTAATCTGGTCGAACAGACTTTGTTTGTTTTTCCTTTTTTAAAAATAAAAATAAGAAACACAACCATGCTATGGTATTCCGTGTACATAGTTCAAGCAGCCTCAGAAGCACCTTTCTATTGCAGGAACATTGTTACAATCTGCCATAATTTGGAACATTACTGTAGAGCAGGTTTATGATTGATCCATTTAAAAAAAAAAAAAATCAGGCTCCAATGATTTGGCCTCAGGAAAGGAGGAATACCAGGTACCAATGTAAGATTCAACTCTCTAATCACAGACAGGAGTAACTTTATGCACTTCATTAGTCCTGCTGAGCTCATGAGATAATCAAACACACTGCACCACTTTTACAGAGGCAGAGCTTTCTATGTGATCTCTAGCACAGGTAAACCCTGATGTGTGAATAACAGTGAAAGCTCAAACTTCCCAAATCTGTACTAACATTAAGCTGATCAGATAAGTGTTGTGCTTTTTAAAATCTTTCCATGACACTAATTGCAAAGGGCTAAATTCAGCTGTCAATGACACTAGATCTGTAGATGAGAGACACAGGATCAAAATCTTTTGGTGTATGATTGCAGCTGCCATTGATTTCAATGTGGCCTTCATGCATATGACTGAGATCTGAGTTTGGCCTGCTTTTTTAGTCTGATTTTAAGAAGGCATCCACCCATCAGAAGCCATTCTCTTTTTTTCTTTCCTTAATTTATGGCAACTGAGTAAAGCAGTGCATTGCTTAATGATCTTTCATATGTCATGGTTATAGTGTCATTAAATTATTCACTGACACTTTTCACCTTGATTTATTTCTTTAAAACATTTTGGTGCCAAATTGCACTGGAGATGAATCATGCAATTTTCACTTAAGGGGAGGGATGGGTGGAGAAAGATACAGAGCAGTGTGACGTATCATATAAAGTAATATACATTAGTTTACAAGCATAGCTATGGGGTGTCCAGAATTAGTGTACACTTGTTAGAAAGCTGTTACATGCCTATGAAACATAGAATCCTAGTATTATAGAAATGTAGACTGGTCATCTGGTCCAGTGTCCAGCAGTGAGGCAGGACCAAAGAAACCTAGGCTATCCCTGACAGGTATTTAACCTCTCCTTAAAAACCGTCAAGGACAGGGATTCCACAACCTCCCTTGGAAGGCTATTCCAGTGCTTAAGTTTTTCCTAATATCTAAATTAAATCTCTCTTGCTACAAATTAAGCTTACTGCTTCTTGTCCTTCCCAAGTAGAAAAACTAATCATAGTCCTCTTTGTAACCAACGTTAACATATTTGAAGAGTGGTATGATGTTCCCCTCAATCCCCCCACAACCTCTAAGCCTTTACAGTTTTATTGCTTTCTTCACAGGTCAGGTGTTCTGTTTCTCTTATCAATTTCGCTGCTCTCCTTTGGCCTCTTTTAATTTGTCCAAACCCTTATTAAAATGTGGCAGCCAGATATGAACACTGTACTGCAGCTATGGCCTCACCTGGACTTGGTAGCGCAAGACAATTACCTCCCATGCCTTGCATACAATTCTCCTGTTAATACACCACTGTTAGATTTTTTTTCTTTTTGCATCTACATCACATTGTTGGCTCTCATTCAATTTGTGATCCACTATAACCCCAAATCCTTTTCAACAGTAACACTGCCTAGCTAGTTATTCACCTTTTTGAAGTTGTGCATTTGATTTTTTTGTTCCTAAACGTAGTACTTTGCACTTGTCCTTATTTTGTCTTGCTGAATTCAGATCAATTCTGCAATCAATCAAGGCCTTTTTTAATTCTAATCCTTTCTTCCAAAGAAAAGTCCCCCCTCCACAATTTGGTGTCATCTGCTGCTTTTATAAGCATATCTCTACTCTGTTCTCCAAGTCATCAATGAAAATATTTAATAGTACTGGATTCAGGCCAGACCCCTGTGGAACCCCAGTAAATACATTCTCCCAGTTTGAAAGTGAACCATTCATAAATACTATTCAATCAGTTGGGCACCCACCTTATGTAGTACTTTCATCTAGACAAGATTTCCTAATTTGCCTATGGGAATATCACATGAAACTGTGTTGCTAAAATCTTAAATATATCATGTCTACAACTTCTCCTCCTCCACTAGGCCAGTAACCCTGGCAAAGAAGGAAATTAGATTAGTTTGTCATGGTTTATTCTTGACAATCCCTGTTTGTTCTCCTTCTTAAAGAGAGATACTGTGTTTGCCCTTTTCCAGTTCTCAGGGGCCTTATCTATCTTCCATGAGTTCTTGATAATAATCACTAAAGGGTTCTGAAATTGCTTCAACTAGTTCTTTATGTATCCTGGGATGAATTTCATTCAGCTCTGCTGACTTGAATACATCTAATTTATCTAAATATTGTTTAACCCATTCTTTCCCTCTTTGGGTTTGCATTCCTTCACCCTTGTTGTTAATGTTAATTATATTAAGTATCTGGTCAGCATTAGTCTTTTACTGGAGACGTAAGCAAAGTAGACATTAAAAGCTCAGCCTTTTTGGTGTCATCTGTTAGTAGATCTCCTTCCCAGCCAACCAGTGGTCCTACATGTACTTTTCTCCTTCCCTTATGTCTCTTGCTAGGAGTAATTCATTTTGTGCCCTAGCCTTTCTGATATTTGTCCCGACAGGAGTATGGTATTCTTTTGTACTCGTCTTCAGCAAGTTGCCTATATTTCCATTTTTTGTAGGCTTCCATTTTGATTTTCTGGTAGTTAAAGGGCTCCTCATAGAGCCATCATAGCTTCCTCTTCCTGTCTTTTCTTCACCTTGACAAGGTCCCTCACCAAAGGCTGTTATGTAAGTTAAGTTGTCATGGGATAAAAGGGAAGGTCCTTTCATGGATTGAGAACTGGTTAAAAGACAGGGAACAAAGGGTAGGAGTAAATGGTAAATTCTCAGATTGGAAAAGGGTAGCTAGTGGTGTTCCCCAAGGGTCGGTCCTAGGACCAGTCCTATTCAATTTATTCATAAATGATCTGGAGAAAGGGGTAAATAGTGAGGTAGCTAAGTTTGCAGACGATACTAAACTACTCAAGATAGTCAAGACCAAAGCAGATTGTGAAGAACTTCAAAAAGATCTCACAAAACTAAGTGATTGGGCATCCAAATGGCAAATGAAATTTAATGTGGATAAGTGTAAAGTAATGCACATTGGAAAAAATAACCCCAACTATACCTATAATATGATGGGGGCTAATTTGGCTACAACGAGTCAAGAAAAAGATCTTGGAGTCATTGTGGATAGTTCTCTGAAGATGTCCGTACAGTGTGCGGAGGCGGTCAAAAAAGCAAACAGGATGTTAGGGATCATTAAAAAGGGGATAGAAAATAAGACTGCAAATGTATTATTGCCCTTATATAAATCCATGGTACGCCCACATCTCGAATACTGTGTACAGATGTGGTCTCCTCATCTCAAAAAAGATATTCTAGCACTAGAAAAGGTTCAGAAAAGGGCAACTAAAATGATTAGGGGTTTGGAGAGTGCCTCGTATGAGGAACGATTGAAAAGGCTGGGCCTCTTCAGCTTGGAAAAGAGGAGACTGAGGGGGGACATGATAGAAGTATATAAAATTATGACTGATGTGGAAAAAGTGGACAAGGAAAAGTTGTTTAAATACTCCCATAATACAAGAACCAGGGGTCACCAAATGAAACTGATAGGTAGCAGGTTCAAAACAAATAAAAGGAAGTTCTTCTTCACACAACGCACAGTCAACTTGTGGAACTCCTTACCTGAGGAGGTTGTGAAGGCTGGGACTATAACAATATTTAAAAGGGAACTGGATAAGTTCATGGTGGCTAAGTCCATAAATGGCTATTAGCCAGAAAGGGGTTAAGAATGGTGTCCCTAGCCTCTGTTTATCAGAGGATGGAGGCGGATGGCAGGAGAGTGATCACTTGATCATTGCCTGTTAGGTTCACTCCCTCTGGGGCACCTGGGCACTGGCCACTGTCGGTAGACAGATACTGGGCTAGATGGACCTCTGGTCTGACCCAGTACGGCCTTTCTTATGTTCTTATGTTCTTATGTTCACCTTGGGAAAATTTGCTGTTTGGGCCTTTACTCTTTCTTTTGAGAAACTGCCAGTTCTGAAATTTCCTCCCCTAGATTTTCTTCCCATGGAACCTTTACCTATCAGTTCTCTGAGGTCTTTTAAAGACTACTTTTTTGAAGTCCATTGCCCTTATTCTGTTGCTCTCACTTCTTCCTTTCCTTAGAATCATGAAATCTATCATTTCATGATCACTTTCACCCAAATTGCCTTCAACTTCCAGAGTCACCAGCATATGAAGCAGAAGTTAACAACAAATGGAAAAACCACTGGTCGTCTTTTCCAAAAGACTCAATCCACCTTACTGTGGTTTCTCATCTCAAATAGAAATTGAATGCAGAGTAATTTCTAACTCCTAGTGGATATTATAGGAAAAAAGGCCAGATGTGATGGGGGCTAAAGCAAGAAGGACTGTGTGAAAGGGAAGGAGACTCAGATGAAAGAAAAGAGGGGAAGTGAACTAGGAATGAACCGAGTGAGAGGAAGATAGGATCGTGGAAGGATGTAATAGAAAAGGGAGGAGGGAGTTCTGATGCAAGGATAGATGAAGAAAAATCTATGGTTTGGTTAAGGTATGAGCAGTGACAATGGAGGATTCAGGGAAGGGTAGGACTAGGCTATGGAGATGGAAAGATACTGAACCATATGATGAGGGACAGAAATTGGTAGGACCTAAGAAAAGGATTGGTAAAGGAATGCACTATGTGATAGGGATGGAAGAATATAGGGCTGTGTGACATGTATATAGGTAAGAAGGATACCCACAGAAGGCAGAAAGAGTAATGGTCTGAGATGGGATATGTGTGATGTGGCTTTGAAGAGCAAAAGGACTGATATAGAGATTGAGAATCGTATAATAGTAAGATGGTTAGAGAAGAACTTTGTGATGGGAAGATTGATGAAAACTGTGCTATGGAAGGGATTTTATTCAATGTTGACAGAAGAAAAGCAGACTTGTAAATAGAGAAATAAAGGAGCAATTGTATAGGTAGAGACTGCACAAGGGGACAGAGCAGGACAAAGCATTCTGATGGGGGTTGGATGGAAGCAAGACTTGTAACAGTGGGAAGAAGTGTACTTTGGATGGGGATAATGTGGCATGGATAGAGATGGAGGACCTGAGAGGGGGGAGGAATGGAAGAAAGACTGCTGTGGGATTGAGAAAATGTAAGACAGGCTTTGAAGGAGGCATTGCAGTAAAGAGGGCATCACATGAGAATAGAGAAGACCACCTCTGAGTTTGCAGAAAAATGTACTGGATATTTCTTAATAATTTATTTTTTAAAGTATAAGAAGGACAGGGCAGGCCAGTCAGAAATAAAATGAATGCTGAATGCCTCAGGCCTGACATGCCTGAATGTCATCTGAGGACGTATTTTACAGCTGAGTTAAAAGCTCTGAAAAGGAGATTTCAAATGCTGACAGACCCTTTAAGTTCAGCTTTGCTAGTGGCACTTCTCTAATTGGCTTGAAAGTGAATGTTTGTGTCATTGCTAATGAGTCCATTTGTCCAGAGATTGAGGATGACTCAGCCAGGGTTATGTGGTATAAAAGACTTCATCATTTTTAATATGCATTTAAGTGTGTGTATGTCTGCACACCTCTTCCTTACTAAACTTCTCAGTTATCACATTCTATGCTTTCCTCTGTAGCATGGGGGACAGCTCACGTGCTGGTGGATTCTCTGTACTTTAAAGTTTTTTAAAATCATGATCATCATAGATTAGAGGTTTATTACAGGAGTAGGTGGGTGAGGTTTTGTGGCCTGCATTGTGCAGGAGGTTGGACTAAATGAACATCTAGGTCCTTTCTGACCTTAGAGTTGCTTCTCCCTATTGTAGTGAGCTATAGTATGGAGCGGGACTTTGTTGTAGGTCCCTTCATGACCTCACTTGGATGTGTTTCACTACAGTGCAAGGTACAGTAATGAATGATATTTAAGAGGGAGAAGGATTTATTGGATTGACATTTGCGAGGTCCTGTTTAAACAGTTATGTGACAGACACAACAGAGGGCACCTTGGTTTCAGTCAAGGAAATGAGAAAGGGAGCAGTCTCTGCTGCATTTCAAAAATAAGGAACGTCTTTCCATATTCTCTGAATGACTGTGTCCCTGTTTCTCTGACTTGGAATGGTTAGCCAATACGTCATTGTTGCTGTCTGGTGTGTGTATGTCATACACGTCCCCTGCCCATATGACTTATGGAACCGATGTTGCCTCCCCACATGATCCCCAGCCTTTAATTCTCACATCACATGCTTGGGACACCTTCCAAGCAAGAGAGGGACTAGAGGAGGATTCTATGCTAAGTCAGCCAGTATTATCTAAAATAGCTACATATTCATAGCGCATCACTGTTGTACCTCTTAACTAACCAGAAAGCCCCATGTTGGTTATTATTTTCCCCTCTGAGGACTGGGTGTATTGTTGCATACTGCCAACCTGGGGATTGAAAGAGTTTGTTCTCTTATACAGCAGTGGAATCAAACTGAGTCTCTTGTGTGGCAGTGGAAAGCAAGACCAATATACTGGTCCTCTCTATAAATATTCATTGACCTATTGCTACACATACCACAAGTCATTTTATTTCATCATCAGTTCTCCTGACCCAACAAGAATTTTTGCTCTCATATGAGTTTTCTCATAGGTATGTCTATGTCTACACTGGAGTCTTAGGTCGACCTAAGGAAGGTTAAGTTGACCTACAGACTGCTGTGTCCACACTGGGCTTTTATTAAGAAGACTTAAGTGCTTCCTTAAGTCGACTTAATAACACCACCTCTTACGGTCAACTTAACGCTTAGGTTGATCATATTAAGTTGACTTAAGCCAGTGTAGACAGGGAAAGCCCTTAAGTCAACCTAATTGGCCTCCAGGCCGGGTGCAATGTGAGACAGTGACCCACAATGCACCACTTCTCCCTCAACCTCGCACCTGCCAGTGTGGATGCAGGCAGTCAACAGGAGTTTTCAATGTGGACCCTTAAAGTCGACTTAACAAGATCGACTTTAAGTCAACTTAAAGTTGACCTTGTTAGGTCGACTTAACAGAACCTCCAGTGTAGATATTCCCATGGATATTAGAATGGTAACAACACATGGATGAGCTATGTGAGCAAAGAACTAAATATTTTCTAGAGCAGGATGAAAATGTTCCATTGATCTTTTTTTTTTTTTTTTTTTTTAGGAAATTTGGTTTTTCATTAAACTTGTGTTGAAAGAGTCTGCTTGCCTATGAAAATTTGGTTTTTTAGTTGGAAAACTGAATTATTTTGGCCAAAACCAACCCAACAAAGTTTTCACCTAAAATTTGTTTGTGTTTTTGGCAGCTTTTTCCAGAAAATTTTGACTTTCTAGATTTTAGTTTTTTTTACTACAAGTTGAATTTTTCCATGGAAGAATCCCCATTTTGCTGACCACCAAAGGCCTGATTATAGGCAAGCAGTGTGCCCAGTCATAGTTCTGCAAAAGTTATTATTCTATAAGGACGGTAAGGGGGCAAGAAGGTTAGTAGCAACATTTAGGTCTCAACTTTCCATCGTGTGTGACTGTACCAGATAAGTAGAGCTAGTTGATAAATGGGATGAATTTTGTGCAAAATTTGTTCTTTTCTCATTAAAAAAATTCAAAACGCCATGTTTTTGGTCCAGCGGTACTGATAGGGTACTCCACTTAGGACAGTATGTACAGAACATATACTTATCAGAAGGTGATGTTTGTGGAGCTGTGAGCAGGGATTTGAGTTGGAATCTGATGACTTCTACCTGTTGTCAAGGCATCTGTTCCATTTACTTGTTATATGGTCTTAGAGTCTGTGAGGACTCTGTCCCCTACTGAGATACAAGCTGAAGAATAGCAGATTTAAAGCAGCAACATTGCCAACTGAATTAAAATTGTAATGCCTCTTATATAAACTAAGAAATGAAGTCAAGTTTGAAAACTTGTTGGCCAATGTGATTTTAAATACAATTTTGGACTTGGTATGCACACCATTTCGCACTTTTAAAAAACATGTTAGCTGGTAATAGCCGACTCCAGTGGGGAAGCCATGGTTCAATCATAGTTAGATGAGATATTTTGAAAAACATCTTATTTCCTAGTTTAGACAAGGCACTACTGAAGGAAAAGACAATCATACAGCGTACATTGGGTGTTCTTCCCACTGGGACACTGATCCACTCTGATTAGGAGCATTTTTGTTTTTAAACTTTTAAGCTTCCAAAAACAGTAGCTGCAAGCAATGCTTGCTGCTGTTCTGTGTGAACAAACAAATATTTCCAGATGGAAAAATGGATTTGGAGGTTTGTGCTTTTCTTCTAAGCTTGACAGTTGTTGCTCATCACCCTGCAAATCTTGTAATGCAAATATCTGCAAACCATGGAATTGAACTAGCCACAAATCAAAACTAAAACAATCAAAAACTCTATGAAAGGACTCTTAACCTTTCACTGCTGATTTAAGAGCAGCCACATAGAACGTTTTTAAAACAATGAATGAGAAGATTTAAGTTGCATGGGCTTGCTTGGTGATGAAAGAGGGAAGCTTTCACCATTTGGGACTGAATCCAATCCAGGTTGGCAGAGTCTGAAAATCATTACTAGAGCTGAGTGAATAATTCATAACAAATAACTTAATGGATTAATTTAGCCTCTTTTTTGTTTGCAAATGATCTATGATCAGACTCTGATGTTCTTAAGAGTTCTATTGTTTGAAATCATTCTCCCAGGAATGTCTGTGAATTATCTTTGTTTGTTAGCTTGTCAGTGAACAGCTTATTAGGAGTAATCAATATTCAAAATATGAGCTGTTTCAATTGGACAAATAGCTGAATAGTTTCTCTTCCATGATTGGGTGAATGTAACTCATACTATTCTCCAGAGGGGTAGCCGTGTTAGTCTGTGTACAGCAAAAAACAACGAGAGTCCTGTGGCACCTTATAGACTAACAGATTTTCTTCGGCATAAGCTTTCGTGGGTTATAGTCCATGAAAGCTTGTGCTGAAGAAAATCTGTTAGTCTATAAGGTGCCACAGGACTCTCGTTGTTTTTTGTCATACTAGTCTGTTGAGAATATTTACAATTATCATTTGTATATTTGCCTTCTGCAACTACTCTGTGAAATGAATTAAATGTTCCTAATCTTGTCAATGCCCTGATATAGGCACTTCCAAAATATTAGATTTATCTGTGGTCACCTCAGAGGGCTGCCATTTTATTTTGTCATTCTCCGAATGGCTAACTCCTAAGGGCAATATGAGCTGCAAAGGATTTTCACAGTGTCAGCTCATCAGCTTTATCAGATACTTGAATACCATTCACAAAGATGCCCCTAGAATAGCCAGCCACAATGGCAAAGCCACCTAGCTTGATAAATGTTCTGAGTAGACCAACACTTGCCATATTTGGGGGTGTACCTGATAACCTTTGAGTTCTGAGGCTCCTTTTTGGGTCTAGTTTGTTTTTTTCCCCTTCTCTAGTGTCTTCGAAGTACATTGTGTGCCAGACAATCTCTCTGAAATGAGGATACATGGGTTCTTCGTACTGTGTAGCTAGAAAAATAGAAGCCTTTTTGGAAAAAAATTGGCAGCTTCAGAAATGAACTGTCAGACAGTGCTGCTCTAGGAGCCTCATATGATGGAATATGGCAACTTTTAACATGCGTGGATCTTCTTTCATGTCTAAAATACCATATATTAATTTAGAGTTGTCTCATGGAAGAACTAGATAAATGAGTGATCAGACGTTCACATTATGATAGGGCCTGAATGAGCACGAGTCCCTATTGTGCTAGATATACTTTGAACACACAATAAGAGAGAATCCAGATTAGATTTTGCCATTGACACCCTGGGAGGGATGGATTCCATGACGTTTTATTTTTTTAATAATCAAGCTTTTGATATTTTGTAAATTTTTTTTTGTGCAAGTGGGTGATCGTGATGTTGAACCAATTTAACATAAAACAAATAATGAGTCCTGGGCTCTTCTAGGCTATGTCTACACTGGTAAGTTAGTTCGAATTAAGGAGGCTTAATTCGAACTAACTAAAACCATGACCACAGTAGGCTTTAGTTAGTTCGAATTAAGGGCTTCCTTAATTCGAACTAATACATTTGAATAGGGTATTCGAACTAAAGGGTTAATTCGAACTAACCAATGTGGCCATGTTAATTCAAACTAATTTCTTAGTTCCAACTAACCAGCCATTGAAATGAATGGGGATCGCTCATTTGAACTAAGCAAGTGCCATAAATGGCACTTGCTTAGTTCAAATTAAGTTAATCCGAACTAACTAAAATTAGTTTGAATTAGTTCGAACTAGCTAATTCGAACTAATTTTAGCAAGTGTAGACATAGACCTAGAAACTAACAAATTTATTGCATGAGCTTTTGTGGGAGAAAATCCACTGTCAATTTAACTTAGAATCTTAAGTGCTGACAAGTTAGATTGAGAAGCTAACAGAAAACAAAACAATAGTAATAAAATTTTAAGAACATAAAGGACAAGACCAATGAATCTTCACTGAGAATATTAGTTCCTCTAGGGCAAAAAGCAAAGGAACGTATGATCTAATGGCCAAGGCAAAGGCATGGAAGTCAGAAGACGTGGATTCGAATTCTGGGTCTTCCCTACGAGTGTTCTGTGACCTTTGACACCTCTCTCTGCATCTGTTTTTACTCCGACCCTTTGTTTTTACATATTTAGATTATAAACTCTTCATGACAGGTATGGTCCACTAACACAATTGGGGCCTGATCTCATTTGGATTCTGTAGGTGTTACCATAATATAAATGTTAAATAATAAAAATTGTTCTGAAAATGCTGTGTAAAGATTTGTTCCCTGTGTCCATAGCACAAGTGCATTTTATAGACAAAAACTTTACATTAAATAAGAAAATGAAGGTTATCTCAGGACCTAAAAAAGGCCTGTGATTATTTCACTATATTTTTCATGATTTCCAACCCTCCACCCCCTTTTCATCATGATCACTTAAAAACTTCTTGTAAAAAATGCCATGAGAAAACAACAGTCCTGGTCCTACTTATTGGGGAATAGGAGATGCCATCCTAGAACAAAACAAAGGTTTTCTAGTTTGGTATCCTACAGTAGATGCTTCAGAGAAAGACGGACCTTGCAAATTCTCTGAGCCACCCATAATTGTATAGTATTATGGTCTATGGGAACAGGATGGGGAAGTTAACATTTCCTGGCTGTAGATAGTGTTCAATCTGTACCCTAAAGCATAAGTATTGATAACCACTATAATTTTTATCATATGTCCTTTTTTTTACACCATGATAAGAGCCTTGACTACCAGTGTTATGGCTCTACTTATCAGAAAGCAAGTTCTGTCAATCAACTCCAGGAGTTAATCTATGAAGTCCAGAGAGATGTGCCAAGACAAAGAAGGAATAATTCTCCCCCTATTGTGCTTACCTTCCTTTTATCAATTTTCTTCTTTCCCTCCTGTCATTTTCTTCTGATTCTTTAATTTTATCTTTTGTCTCCTTTCTGGAATAAAAGAAGAGTAAAATAAGCAGAATTCCAGCATGCAGAAGGCAAAGTATTGAACTGAGAATTGGGTTGTGGAACTCCTTCCAGGTACATTGGGACAGGGAAACATTGAAATTAGAGCTAGTCAGAATGTTACAATGAAAATTTGTTGGTCCTTTTTGTGTTTTTCCAGTAGAAATGTTCAAAAACCAAAAAACTTGTTCAGTTTTGTATGCATTATCAATAGAAAATTGTTGGCCAAAAATGGCAGAGCCCCCCTCCTCAAAAAACAACCAACCTCTTCCCAGCAAACTAAACCTCAGCCAAAACCAGAAAATATTTAATTTTCACTGGAATTTTTCAGTTTTCCAATGAAATATTTGCTTGTTTGTTTGTTTGTTTGTTTGTTTGTTTGTTTGTTTGTTTGTTTGGAAAGCAAGCAGTTCCCTGAAAAGAAATTGTTTAATTGATGAGCAAATTTCCCAGTGGAAAAGAAATTCAGTGGTAAATTTTCCACCCACTCTAACTGCAATGCCACATTTTTTCCCCCCATAAAACAGATCGCAAAAAAGTGAGCAAGAAATCCAGGAATGGGCTGATTGGAAGCTTCAGCCACGGCTGTTAGTGTTCTTTCTTTTGATTCCTTTCTTTCACATTTTTGGGCTGCCTTTGGTGGAAAGTGTTTAATATGACAGCATATATTAGACTAGACTGGACCACTCTGTATTTATGGTTGTAAACTTGTAACTAGCCAGAATAAATCACGTGGTCACTTCATTTACAATGAACTAAGAAGTAATGATTGAGGTTCATGTGTACAGCTACTGTATAATCTGGCCTCTCTGGGAAAAACTTTTCATAGGAATTGTTCACACCCAGTTAGTCTGAATGACCATCTGTCATTGTAGCCTCTGTGTGATATATGTATATAGAGGGTAGTGGATGGTCTGACCTGATTTATACAGCAAAAAAGACTGTTAAAGGGTGCTAGTGACATCACCTGCCCACAAGAACTGAGCTCACCATGATGTCACCAGAATGCCCTCTTCCTCTCTTGGAGAGGAAATTAGTTCCATATAATTTACTTACAGCCCTCTTGTTTTGGTTTTAATGTAAGGGGACTGATAGCCACCTTCACCGGGGTGGTGTACAACCTATTCATTTATGCAGTATAGACAAGATCCACCTATGTTCTGGTTCCCCTAATCTTTTTCAGCCTTCTAATGTGCGCTTTTGTGGCATGATCTGGGGATACAGGAGAACCTCAGAGATATGAACTGCAGAATTACGAACCGACTGGTGAACCGAACACCAAACAAGGGGAAGAAAGCAAATTCTATACTGTGCCTGTACAGCATCTTAAAGGCTGGCATGCAGAACAGAAACACCTGGGGTCTGTGGTGTTTCCTGTAAGTCATGGGCACTGTTTCACCTCCTCCCACCCTACTGGGAGGGGTAAGTTGTTTTCACCACCACTCTCAGCTGGGAGGGAGACAAGCGAGTCCAAGCAGGAGCCCAGGAAAGGAGCTGTTGACTAGGATGGGAGCTGCTGCTGTTGTAGCCAAAAACTGGCCTAGAGCTGGAGTCTGAGCTGTTGCCTGCATGCTGTGCTCTGGAGGAGTTTTAAAGCAGGCCTTGACAAATCAATATTTCTTGTTGCCCTGGTGACCAGATTTAGTAGCCTGTCACCTAGTTCCACTGCAGAAATGTAATGGAGGAGTGCCCTCTGGTGACCAAAAGTAAAATTGCTGGTGCCTAGCTGTAAGCCAATTTTGTCCACCCCTGTTTTAAAGGGCCACACATGTGCATCAATGAGCCCCAAGCTTTGTCTGTGGCTCCACACCTGGATCCTGCCAGGACCTCTGGGAGTGGAAGGTGTTGGGGAGGGAGGGATACTGGCAGTGAGCAGGTGCCAACCCCCTGCCACGCCTCTGGAGCACAGTGGGCAGTGCACAGATCAGAGAGAGCCCTGGGGAGAGGTGGCTGGAGCTTGTAGTGCCAGGGGTGTGAGGGAGCCTCCCCGCTCCCATTCAGCCCAAAGGCAGGAAACAGGAATAGGGCAGGGAGCTGCTTGCAAACCAGGCAGTGCTGCCAGGTGCCACTTTTGCAGAGAACTTTCCCAGCCTCAGCTGGTGAACACTGGCTTCAGTGTACTGAGCCGTGTATTGTTCAGAGTTTGTGTATGAAAGTTTCTGAGTTACGAACAACCACCATTCCTGAGGGGTTCGTATTTCTGAGGTTCTACTGTAAAATTAAACACAGTTTGTCTCCTTAATACTGCAAGGACGAGCTATGTTTTCACCATATCTGATTCTACTTGTGCTGGTTTTCATAGTGTAGCTTTGATCTAACAGTACATCACCTTTCCACAGTATGGCATTGCATTACCATTGTTCGATATGACACTCAGTTTTGGGAGTGCAAGTTGACCAGCTGGAAAAGTCAGCCAGATCTATCACAATGAAAGGGCTGATGTAGTTTGTGTATGCATGTATATGAGAGTGTGATGTTCCCCTGGTGCAATCTGGACTGGTGAGCTGCTGTGTCACCCCAGTCCTCCATTCCTAGAGCCCGTCACTCTGCTCTGCTGTGAGAACCTCCTCTCCTGGGCAGTTCATGAACAGCTTTCAGCATGTAAGTGGCCACTAACCAAGTGAATGAGTGCTTCTAGTTGACCACTCTTTGGTTTATACAACAGAATGAACCCAGTCAATACCTCCAGTCCCACATCCAGCCCTAGGAATTTCCATCTTATAATGTTCAGTGCTGCCCATTGAAGAATGTAAGCTCATATACGTTCGCCAAAATAACAAAGAAATTGATATGCACCAGCCTTATTATTCGCAGTGAAGTCTCCCACATGCTTCAAACCAAACACACTGCTTTAGATAAAACAAACAAACACCAATTCATTAACTACAGAAGGATTTTAAGTCATTATAAGTCAAAGGATAGGAAGCCAGATTTGGTCAAGAGGAAACAAAAACAAAACACATTGTAAACTAAACTTAACATTGTCAGCAATCTTAAAAACTTAGGTGATTCTTACCACAGTCTGGCTGGTTTTGCTTCAACCAGGCTCTCCCTCTGGTGAGCACCTCAGTTGTTTGGTGATGTTTGTAGTTGGAAGTGGAAAATGGTGCAACGCATAGATTTCAACTCTGAAAACTTATATTTAAATCTGGGCTTATCCAAGATGCTGAAATGATCTTGATGAATATCCTCTGTTGCTATGGAATACATGTCCACATCTTAAAACCACAGCTTACTCTGGCAGGACTGGGAGTCTTTATCAAATTAAAACAGTGGTACTCTGATTCAGCACTGGGGTTTGTTGGCTGAGCTGTGTGGAGGAAACTTTGGACAATGCCTCAGTTTATTATCTAGTGTTATCAGTACAGCTGGTTGAATAAATCCCATTGAATAATGAATCTGATGCATTCTTCATCGTTTTCCACTTAAAAGTTACCATTGTGATTTTTCTCAAATATATTTGCTACCTCGAATTTTTCCGAACAGTAGTGTTGTATGTACCTGGCAGTTGAGCTGTTTTGGTTAGAAACATAAATATTTTTTTACTTAGAATACATTTTTCCCTGCTAGTACTCAAGATTACAAATCTCAAATGTGCTTTCCATGAACACTCTACAATATTCATTTAAAACTGGCTCTCACTCCTGCCAATAATCATGTTTGTTGGACCATTCATGAAAAGTGAACACAACTGGGGGTGAGGAGAGGTAGTGTGAGGTCACTAAAATCAAATTAATTTACAGTGAATATTTGTGGAGTCAATATATATATTATTCATCTATCATTTGTCTCTATCATTCTGTAACTCGTTTGAGCACTAGGTTAATTTACAACAGAAAACTCATCCAGCCGCTATGCACTTTAGAGGCTTTTTGTGTGGTTTGACGAGGCACCACCTTTCTATGTAATCACTGTTATCAACATCTTTATTTAATAATATTTTACATTTTAATAAGGACCTCAAGGAATTCAGTACAATTGTCATTAATACTGCTTTTGTTTATTTTGTATTATTGTAATGACTATAGGGCTTCATTATACAAATACATAGTAAGAGGCAGTCCCTGCCTCAAAGGAAGGGCAAGGCGTGGGAGAAAGAAATGATTAATTATGATCCGAATCCTGCAAATGGGGGTACAGACATGCCACTCCCCAAAGAGGTAAGGTTTGGATTGATTTAGGATAGAGGTTGGAGTTCAATTTTGAGGCTGAATCTGCAGTCACATTTGGGTTTGGGTTTACCTTTGATAACTCTCTCTCACAAGGTGCTCTCGTGAGATTTTTTTTGTCTCACAATGGCAAATATTCACCTTGAAGGGAAGGGGATCAAATAGCATTAGCTGTTCTCCAGAGGTATTAGCCTACCTCACCTAGAATTAAAAAAAAAATCAGGCAGGGCTGATAACTCATCTCTCAATGCCAAAAAATACAGAAGGTGTTCATTTGGATCTTCAGTGACCATCATAAAGCCAGAAGCTAGGGGCCATTTTACACAGATGATGCCATCATGCTGACACAATTGTCGATGTCAGCAGCTGTCAACGTAGTCCATCCACTTCTTCCATATAAAATTGACTATGCTTGTAGAAATTAGATGGTGAGGAAGGAGATATTTGAACCACATAGAACTTTGAGGGCATAATGAGGAGAGAAGGAAAGGCCAAATGTGTAAGTAAGGAGTTATCACATAACTAATAATTACCTAAAAGCGTATTTAATTAACAGCATATTTTGAAACTTTCAGTTAAATACCTACTCAAAAATGCTCTTATGCAGGAAAACAAATGACTATGGACAGGCTGGTTGATTTTGTTTATTTAGAAAGAAATGAAGAACTCCTCTTCAACAGATCCATAACATTATTCTGTCAAAGTCCCACTTCATGTAAAACTTAGGAGAGGGCTTTTGGGAATATCATCCCAGCTGGCTCAGGTATTATTTTGTATGTATTTTGGTGAAGATGGTGTCTTCCACAGAGTCTTTCATTCCCATTTCCCTCTCCTTCCCCTCATGACCACATGTTGTATCCATCTAGCAGAGGAAGAAAGTGCCAGTCTTCCTTTTGAACCATTGACACTGCTTTGTAGCTACATAAGTAGGCTACAGCTGAGCAGCTCAAGGCACTTGCTTCTCCCTATGCACTGCATCTGCCAGGCTGTTGAAGAGGAGATGGAGACCCAAATTTGAGCTGCCATTCTGAGGAGGCCTAGCCCAGGAACTGGAAAGTTTGAAGGTGACTGCTAGGGACTGAAGCACTCACCAGCACGCCCTGGGCACTGCTCTAATTTACAGTACATATAGAGGTTCTCTAGGGAGCCATTCTGATGCCAAGAATAATTGGAGCACATTACACTCCAGTCATGCTGCCTCCTTCCCCCAAATCATTCCACTCTTCCTCCAACACACCCTTCACCAGGGGCTGTGAAAGGAGGTGGTGTAGGGCCAACATGAGCTGACTCCAGGGATATTTCCCAGCAGGGAAATCCATTAGCTTTGCAGCCTATGTTGAGCTGACCCATAGAAGTGATAAATGTCCACAATTGGGTCCTGGGAGTTAAAGTACCATTGCATTAGTTGTAGTACTCTGCTTAGCAGAATGAGGCTTTGTTCCAAAATTGGATTAGCTTCAATTATTAATGTCCACAATACAAATTATTATTTTTAGTTAATAAGAAGAGCATAGCGTGAGCACTAAGACACTGGACTGACCCTTGTTTGGGCCTATTTTATAAAGGGAATGTTTACATTGAAATGGTACTGGAGCTCTGTTTGTGAGGGGTACAGATGGTTGCTTTCATGTAGATTGCTCATTATGACTGAGTTCCACATAAAAACTGTGACTTATTTGTGCTTTGTATGAATACTTAAAAGTAATTAAAATAAGAGGATACTAAATGATGTCTTTCCATTACACTGTATGCCCGAGCTGTGTACCAGTGGCTATACAGCTATAATGGCGCCTCTGTCAGGTCTCTTTCCCTCAGTGCAGTGAAAGACCGTTAAATAACATGAGAGAGTCCAGTGTGCCACCAAGTTATATTGCACAGTTCATGTCCATGAAAGAAGCTCTTTTTTCCTTTCCATGGCCATTGCAATTTTGTCATACTAATATATACACTTGTGTAGCTGGACCCAATTTAACCATGAATTTAACAGTGTAATGGTTCTGGATGGACAAAGTTTTGGACGCTGACCAGGGAATCTTCCCTTACCCAATCATCTTCACAATTTAAAAGTGATATAGGATGGATCTCTTTCAGGAATCAGGTGCACATTCATCATTGAAGTCATTGAGTGAAGAATCCGATTATTCTCAGTTATAGAAGAGCTTTTACATGATATAACTGGCAGGATGGCAATGACAGAGAAAGAAGCCAGAAGGGACTATTATAATAATGAGAAAGATATATTTTATTCACAAAGCCTCTACTATCTCAAAGGATCTAAAAGTGTTGTTAGTAGTGCGTTTTTTTGTTTGTTTGTTTGTTTTTAACTAAATAGGCAGGGATTACTAAAATGCAGCCATCTGTGAAGTAAAATGTAGTGGCTAGATCCAGAGGGGTAGCCGTGTTAGTCTAGCTCAGCAAAACAAACAAGGAGTCCTGTGGCACTTTTAGAGACTAACACATTTATTTATCACATGAGCTTTGTGGGTGCAATTCCACTTTGTCAGATGCTTGAGATGGAAATGTGGTGGCTGTTATACAACTCACAGCAATCTGACCCAACTGTTTAAAACAAGACGCTTCAAGGGACAGTTAGGTTAAGTAGAAATTCTGCAAGGGAGAATGTAAGTAGACAGGATTAAGTTACTCAAATTGTCCAGGCCTTTGGGGTTAACAGCCCTACTCTTGTGAAAAGGGCAGTGGATTTTGTAATGACCATATCGAATCAGGATATTGGTTTTCTCTAACACCATACCAGGTCGGTGGGTCATTTCTGAATTATAGGGAAGATTTGCCTGCCACTGAATTAGCAACACTGCTAATTAAATTTGCTAACATTAGGGAATGTCTATACTCCAACAGGAAGAGTAGTTTTTTACCTTGGGTTGTCGTACATGCACTAGATCTGATTAGAACTGGCACACTGAAGTAGTGGGAGGAGCTTGCCATGTGGAGCACATATCTAGGTTCTTGGATGGGGTTGTGCTTGGTGTGGTCCCCAGTGTCTCCCAATGCCTGTGGTCCTGCAGTTACATGGCTATTTTTAGCAAGCTCATTCAATCAGAGCTTGTGCGCCTACATTTACCCAAACTGGAAGTTTAACCATCAGCTCCTGTGCAGCTGTTTACCCTTCGAAGTGGGGACAACCTTCAGCTAGATTGAAGTACAGGTATTTCCAGAATCTACAATTATTTCTTATTAATATTTTTCCATGTATCAAATGAGCCAATCAACAATTTCTAGGCATGTTTACAGATAGTAAAAATAAAAACAAAACAAAGATACTGTCCGCTAGCCAGTGTGAGCTGATCCACATGGCAAAGAGATGCTCCTTCTATTTCATTCTAAATGTAGCCATGTTTAAGCTCAGTTGTAATTTCAATGGAAATGAATTCCACAGGTGTGGGCCTGCTAGCGGAAATGCACAGCAACCCCCTCCTGCCTCCCCCCCTCCCTCGACAAACAAAGGATTTCAGTTGAACACAACCCTGAGGAAGAAGAGGTCTCTGAATTGCCTGAGGCCTGGACCATTTAGAGCACTTAGCACCTGGTACTGAAAGGACAGCCAATGCATGGTAAATGCCTGACTTGCACAAGTGGTGAATGGCCTGCATGGAGAACTAGATGAGGAAGCTGCTGAGTGGCTTTCAGGATGAGCCCCAGGTAGAGGATAGTCACCATCACTACTCAGGTCCTAGTAACAATGGTCTGTAGGTTCATGGCAAGGGCTGCCTCTGAAAGGAAAGGACTCAGTCTCTTGGCCAATATTAGATAATAGATGGCACTTCTGGTCCCTTTCTAAAAATCTAAGCAAATTGAGAATTACCTTTCAGCTCCCCATCTATTATTTTGGTGTGGTAGAAGCTCTGGCAAGGCCCCCAGGTTTGTACTGGGAATTATGTGGTAGCTGCAAGTGAATTGGAAAACAGTTTTTAAAGGAATAGAACATGAATACTCAATATAAAATATATCCTTTGGTCCTGATTCTCACGTACAACAAGGTCCCAGTACACCACTCTGGGGCTATGTCTACACTTGTTAATTTAAATTGACTTAGCATGTCCACACTTAAATTTTAAGTTGACTTTGAGGGGACCCTACAAAATCGACCTAGAGCGTCCACACTGGACGCCTAGGTCGACTTGTAGGGGCTAGGTGGACATGGGACAGGTCCATGGTGGCAGGGGGGGCACCCCTTGCCAAGTGCCAGGGGGCTCAGTCTTTGCCCCATTGTACATTGGTACAATGGGGCAAAGGGGGACAGGGACCCTGGCAGGGTATAGGGGCAGAGTGGGCAGGGCTCTGCCCTGCCCTTTGGGGGTGCATGCCAGGCTCTTCCTGTGCCAGCCACCCTGGCAGGGCAGGCAGTGGGGAAGCCCTAGAGCCCCCTAAGTCGACTTAAAGTCGACTTAGGGCTACGCCACGTCTACACTGGCTTAAGTCAACTTTCTAAAGTCGACTTAAGGAGCAAGTCGACTTAAAACTAGGTTTTATAAAGTCGACTTAATTTTTCCTTAAGTCGACTTAAGCAGCTGCTTAAGTCGGCTTAAGGAAAGTGTATTGTAGACACTGAGTAAATTAAGTTGACTTAAGCAAGCTTAAGTCGACTTAATTTACAAGTGTAGATGCACCCTGGTAGTTTAAAGTATGTACAGTAGAGTGGGTAGATATTGTACTTATAGCCATTTTCAGGTCTGTTTGCTCTGCTAGAATTGTCTGAAGCAGCCATAGTACAAGCAAACATCAAGCTCCCCGTGTTCCATATTTTGATATTAAAGTCAATGTATTTTACATTGACGCCCCCATTTTCATTTGGAATGTGCTCTTGGGTGGTAGATGAAGCCCTTTGAGTGACACAAGGTGACTGTCACTTGTCTCCAAGTTTGGAACCTGCAGTCCTTTCCATCACAAGTCCGAAACCAGCGGTGAACAGAGAGGACGCAAAAACCAGAGTCCTGTGGCACTTTTAAAGACTAACAGATTTATTTATCGCATGAGCTTTTGTGGGAGAAAATCCCACTTTGAAGCGTCTGACGAAGTGGGATTTTCTCCCACGAAAGCTCATGCGATAAATAAATCTGTTAGTCTTTAAAAGTACCACAGGACTCTGTTGTTTTTCTGCAATAGACTAACACGGCTCCCCCTTTGGAACCGGAGAGCACCCAGACAGCCTTTGGAAACCTTAACCATAGGGATAAAGCATAACATCAGAGAAAAGAAAAGGGATTTTTAAAGAACCATAAAAAGTCTACACATATGTCTGTCTTATCTACAGGCTTACCACCCCTGTGCCATAGCCTATGCATGTGGAACTTATTCCGCCTTCCAGTGGCTGCCTATGCTAGTCTGAGGGCTTGCCTACATGAGCACCGTAATCCGCACTAAAAATCATTACCGCGCGTTAATAAGCGAACTGTACACACGTGAAATGGTTTTCCTTCGCACTAAGCGCCTTCTTGATGCGCATTCCAACCACCACTCGGCCGAGAGTGGTAACAGCTGTTCCGGATCATCTGTTGCGCATTTGAGCTCGTATGTATGCTCACCGCGCAATGATTGGCCTCCGGAAATGTCCCAGAGTGCCAATCAATGCCACTCTGGGACATCGGAGCTGTCAACATGTCAATTTCACTGCTCTAGCTGAGCAGTGAAATTGACATATGGGCTCCGCAAGCCGCGCTGGGGCTCCAGCTGATTGCCGCCCCAGCCGGGGATTGGGTGGCCGCAGAAGCTCCCCCGGAGCTCCTGCCGCCACCCGAACCCCTGGCCGGTGCTGGGAGACCGGCTCCGATTCGAGCCGGCCACCCAGCAGCGCTCCCGGGCTC
>ML685821.1:14517413-14566462 GCA_007922175.1 Pelusios castaneus
TTCTTTCACAAAGGAGCATTCCAAGGTTGAATGCTCCTTTGCGAAAGAAAGAGCACGTGTGTACATGAGAAAGCGCAATGGTTATTGCGCTTTACTTGTCCCGCAATAACTTATTGCGGGACAAGTTTTCTCGTGTAGACATAGCCTCAGTAGTTCCCCAATAACTCCAATCCTCTTGAGAGAGAGCGAGAGAGAGAGAGAGCGTTCTTTTAAGTGCTTTTGATCTTCTGTTTCCTCCCGGTGGCCCTGTGTGGTGAAACAAGTTTTGTAACTTGGCTGGAGCCAGGGGTGGAATATTCACAGCTCATAACACGGGCATTGTCTCTTACTCTTCAAGTGTTTACTGGGAGAGGAGGGAGTCTTATCGTGAGCCATTGCCTCCTTACTGCTTGCTTTTTTTTTTTCTCACTATCTGCTATTAAACTGAGTCAATATAGTCATACAGCAAACGTCCCACTAATCTGGTCAACATCCAAGTACTCATAAATTATTATTACTGAGCAGTCCATGTCTGTCATCACCATTGCACTAGTTCTCCTATCACCGCCTGTCTTTCAGCATAAACAGGATCTGAAATTCTAATTTCCAAAGGGGTAGCCACTTTTATTTCTTTATCGCATTAGCTTTCGTGGAAGAAAATCCCACTTCGTCAGATGCTTTGAAGAAGCTCATGCGATAAATACATCGGTTAGTCTTTAAAAGTGCCACAGGACTCTGTTTGAAATTCTAATGTTAGACAACAGAGCACCCTAGGCTTTTTGTCTGGCAAATCCTTTCAGACGTTGTTTATATCTCCTAAGAAGCGAGGAAGGGGAAAGCCCAATGATTTTCTCCTCCCTTTGCAATTCACTTTTAATTGAAAATGTTTCAATACTACAATCCAGCGCTTCAATGAGAAATAAAGTTAACATTAAAGAAGTTCTTTCTTTCTGGGAATGGCTAAAGACAGAAGAAGAGTTGGGTTGGATTAGATGATGGCCCTAAGGTCCATTTCCTTTCTTTTTCCTGACCATACAGAGATCTTTTCCAAAAATCAGGCTGCCTTCTTTTACTGTAATTCTGATGTTCTGCCCATCAGAACACGTATTTCTGAACACAGGAGAGAACTGTTTCCTGTCTCCAATGGAAAAAGCACAGGAAAAAAAAGCTTTTAAGTTGAATCAAAATTTCCTTTTAAGGTTTACTACAAGAAAAATAAAGCTATTTCCATTATGAGCACAGTTCAGGCGTCTCTTTAAAACTGATTATATAGGGGAAGTGCTAACGAGCCATGTGCAGGGGTTACCATTCAAGTGTCAGTTTTGTTAGCTTGCAATCAGCGATCCATGACTGAGCACATCAGAGAGGTATGATGTAATGTCCCCTGCACTCAGTCTGCCCTTCACAAGGGCTGCAAAACCCAATAACACAGAGTTAATCATTGACATGAAAGAGTAAATTTCTGGATCAACCCTGGGAGGGGATGGGAGGAGGGAAACTTATATCCAATAAAGTGAAACGGTGGAAACTTTTTCTTTGTGTTGTATAGCCACTCCTTCCTGATGTGATACCTGGGGTCATTGAGAAAGGCCCTGAGGAATTCTATGCCAGTTTCATGTTTGAAGGGGATATTTTATGGCTCCTCACCGCCACTGTTCTAATCTCTATTGCATATCTACAGACAAAACAGCTACTTGGCACTGTGTTGCGGATGTCTGCAACTTTTGCCAGGATGCTGAAAAGAGGCCAAGAACATGGGTGGAACCAGAAGGTCATCTGGGGTTACTGCTATTTATTAAAGACAAATAATGTCAGGAATATACTAAGTCCCCTTTCCTGTGCACTGATTTTTTTTTTCCAAGGCACTTAACAATCATTTTCTTTTCCGGTGAGCTGCTGCTGTTTATAAATATGCAAAGCAAAACATGCCACTCATTTGCACCTAGTATGAAACTCAAATTATACTAAAGAAACAAAAGTAAAATCCGCATTGCATAGGTTTGATTTCTGAGAAGAAAGAATTTGGTCCGTGGTAGTTAATTTTCTTTTAGGCATTGATCAAGTATTCCCCTGCATGAAACCAACAGTAGACTTTCTTATTATTCCCTCGGGGGAGGATTTAAAAAATATGGAAATGAGCAGAGGTAAATAGAACCACTGAGGAATTCCATCTGGAATAATCATTTATAGCTGAATCCTATGACTCTGGCAGGCAGGTAGTCTATACTAATAAGAGTAAAGGTGCTAGAATCAATGGAGTTATTTATATGAGTAAGGAGTGGTTGCATGAGTAAAAGTTACAGGAATGGATAGCTAACATGCACAAACTACCCAATGGCACTATATCTTCTAAAAGTTTTATTTGGGGCATTTTAATATTACTGAATGAGCAATGTAACATAGGGGAGATTCTGGTCACATTTTTAGACATCTAAAAGCCTGGTTAATATTGCTGATTCACTAATGAACCCCCATCCCCTCCCAATAAAATGTATTTTATATATAATGAAGTTAGTTTCTGAGGTATCTAGATCATAGCCTCCCCACTTCCCATTAAAAAATATTTCAAATTATGTGGAGATATCTGATGATTGGGTGTCATGGGAAATCCATGACACCAGTGATTTTTGAACTTTTTTCCCCCAGGACCCAGTTGAAGAAAATCATTTATGCTCATGACCCAACAATTACATCTCTGAGCAATACATTTAAGTCTTGTGATGGGGGAACTGCCACCCAGTACCTGAGAGTCTGAGACCCAGTCCTGGGTCCTCACCTGTAGTTTGAAAACGACTGCACTACACCCTTCTCTCTAACAGGGAGGGTACAGAGCCAGCCAGGAGCATGGCCTGCTGCATATGTGGAACCCAAGGATCCAGGAGACAACCTCGCTGGCACTAGCAGTGTGGCTCAGCTGTGTGTCGGATTGCCACCACTTCCCCCGTTGTGGTTGTAGACAAATGCTCCCTCCAACAGTATTCAGAAGCATGACTTCATTAGCAAACTTTGCAGCCACAGTTTGGAGCAGCACCAGTGGAAGCTGTGTCCTTGGTGGCTTTGGGCAGGTCTACGCTGGCCGCCATTTTCAGCGGCTGTCATACCAAGATACACAAATTATTTAAAATAATTTGCTTATCTCAGTTTGACTGCCCTACACCTGGCATGTCCACCCTGCTGAGTTGAAGGGAGGGGGCTCCCTTCAACTCAGCGCCGCTCCAGTTGCTGGGGTGGTATTCAGGGATTGACTTCCTGATTGACTGAGCGGGTCTTTACAGACCCGCTCAGTCAATCAGGAAGGTCGATCTGACAGGCGATTTTGTCGCTATCAGTGGAGACAAGCCCTTTGTGGTGACTGGTAGCAGCCTTTCCCTGGTATTTCACCCTCAGCCCAAGACTCATGTCATTGATATGGTTTTTTGCTCCATTGTGTGAAGTGTCCTGAAAAGACTAGAGGAATATATTTCTGTAACAAAAGTAATCAAGTTCACTTTTTCATTTCTGATATTTAAAAGTCTATGAAATAAACTCCCCCGCCCCACCCCCAGTCCCAGAGCAGCCCCTTACACACCTGCATTTGGTTTCTCAGTGTGTAAAGTTATCAACTTAGACACTTTTACACATCAGCAGAGAGATTGTAAGTAGACCTAGGTTACTACAGTGGGAAGGGGAGTCTGACCCTAATATATCACCCTTGATGGCTATTGAATGACATTCAAATGTGTAGAGCTGTGTGTATAACAGACTTTTCAGTCTGCTAGCAATTCTGGAAAATGAAGTAAAAAATATTCATTTTGGATCAAACAAAAAGCATGTTTTTAAAAACCTTTCAGCAAGTTAAAAAAAATTCACATCTAGTCAAATGAAATATTTTGTTTGATCAAATCAAAACCTTTCATTTTGTTTTTCAGCACTTTCGTTTTGTTTAATTTTTTTTTTAAATTGCAAAGGAAATTTTGAAAATGTATTTTGTACTGAAGAACTGATTTTTTTCATTTTGAAAAGGTTGAAATCATTTTGATTTGGAGTAGGAGGTTAGGGGTTTTTTAAATCGAAATAATTCAGTAAAACCTATACGAATTTATGGGACTTCTTGATCTAGCTGAATCTGCTTGGTTCACTAAAAAAGATTTTAACTTTAAAATTTCACCCAGCTTTATAAATGAGGTTGTGGCTATTAGAGAATTCCATGACACTTCGGGTATTACTCAAATTACATTTTATATAGAGACCGTCTGCAAATTTCAGTAGAGCAAATTCTTCATGTCATTTCCGTATTATGTAAAGTATTATGGGGCTGTGGTGCATTGCTAAACTGCATTTCTGAGCTGGCTCCTTTTCAATGGTGAGCCAAATGGTCCCTGCGTACAGCATGCATATATTTCTGGTTCTGTCGGGATGAAAAGTGCTGTGCAAAAACACATTTTTATGCCCCAGATATGGCATCATTTTTAAGAGCCTTTATCAGATCTAATGGCAAAGATGTTCTAAAAGCTTTGAGAATCCTTGAATGTGATTCTCAGTAACCACAAATAATAGAGTTGGAAAGATTTGTGGAAAGGTAAAAGGGATAATCTGATTTGCAGCAGACAAGTTAAAAATCTCCTGCCGTCTATCACATCAGCCCTCCTACATAACAGCACAATTTTGCCACTTCATTGTTTCGCATGGCTGGAAAAAAATGGAAAGAGACAGGACAAATTGTACAACCACAAGAATTCAAACAATGCTCTTAATCTAAGTGAAGAAATGTGCTCTGTTGGTCTGGGTTAGAGCTCTTTAAAGTAGAATATTACCATACCCCAGCAAAGGATGTGTACATGGGGGAAAGAGCTTGAGAAAACTAGCATGTAGCTTAGGGCAGCTGTGCTGTCGTGTTTATTAACATCCTCTGCAATTGGCGTATAGAAGTAAGAGAGTTCCAAAGTGTACGTTGCCATTTGTTTGTTTGTGAAATCTTTACATGGAGACTGTCCTGGTATTTGGCATGCATTTTTAAATGATTTTCCTGGCTCTTAAAAAAGACCATTGTAATTATTTTGAGAGGGCAGGGAAGCACACTCAGAACTGCAGATTATAGATACAGATGTTGTTATAATATTAATTAATATTAATCATATTAATATTATAATATTACATTTTGCTGAATAGTCCTCTTAGTTGTGACCTGATAGCTAAGGGAAACCAGTTTCCTACATTCTTTATTCCTCAAAGTGCTAGAGATCCTCAAGGTATTTAGACACTTAACTTCCATTGATTTTAATAGGAGTTAGGTAACTAAAAATCTTTATGGATCTGGGCTTATTCTTAATGCTCTTTAGTAGGGCACCAGAGCCAAGTAAAATCGTTTTCCTTTCCTTTACCCATTTCTGTTCCTTCTTTCCCCCTTCCTCAAAAACAAACCCTTCCATCTCTCCAAAATCCCTGCCAAAAGATTGTCTATTATGCTGGGTTCCATATTGCTAGTATCAAAAATGGCCTCTTTTCAACGGGTTGGATAAAGCTCATAAATAATAATTTAGTCATTTGGATGGAAACTAATGCTAATTTAGCCACTTGGATGGAGTTAGATTGGAGCCTCTGACCCAGATGAATCCTGAAGTGCCTTAAGATATATCTACACTGCAAAAAACAAAACAAAACCAACAAAAACCCCCCAAACAACCCCAAAAATGATCAGTGGTAGCAAGTCCCCAGCCTAGTTTTCATCGCCACTGTCAGATTGACCTTCCTGATTGACTGATCAGGGCTGTGAAGCAGGGCCGTCCTTTTGGGGGGGGGGCAAACGGGGCGATCGCCCCGGGCCCCGCGGTAACGTGGACCCCGTGCTGTCCCGCTCCCAGTGGGGCGGGGCGGGGCCCACGCTGCGGCCCCCCATGGCCGTGCTTCCCCTGCTCCCTGCTGCCTTCGGGAAGCTGAAGGCAGCAGGGCGGGCCAGGAGCACTTCCCCAGGCCCCTAGGCTGGCCCTGCTCCCCGCCCCCAGGGCGGAGCAGGCAGGCCCAGGGGCAGGGCAGGTGCATGGGTCCCAGCCTCTGGGCAGCTCGTGGCCACCTAGACTCCTGGCTGCGGCTGGGGCAGTGGCAGCCTTGGCCACAGTCTCAGCTTGCTGCCACCCCCGGCCACGGCCTTGACTCCCTTCTGCCCGGGGCTGCGGCCTCGGCTTCCTGCTGCCCTGGACCATGGCCTCGGCTCGCTGGCTCTCCGGGCCTCGGCTTCGGCTTCCCGGGGCCAGGCCACGGCAGTGGTTCCCCACCGCCCGGCCCACGGCCACGGCTCCCCACCGCATGGCAGGTGGCCACGGCTTCCGGGGCTAACTCCTGGCGGGGGGAGGGTGACCGGGGTTCCTAGGGGGTGGAGCAGGCCGCCCCCGCCCCGCACTCCCCACCAGCATGGGGGTGGGGTGGGGGCCCGCCTAAGCCTATTGGCCCTGGGCCCCACTCCCCCCTAGGGAAGGCCCTGCTGTGAAGACCCACTCAGTCGATTGGGAAGTTGATCTCTGAACACCACCCCAGCAACTGGAGTAGTGCTGAGTCAAAGGGAGGCCCCTCCTTTGATTCAGTGCAGTGGATGTGTTGGGTGTAGGGCATTCAAACTAAGATACACAAATTATTTTAAGTAACTTGCATATCTCTGTTCAACAGCCGCTGAAAATGGCAGGCAGTGTAGACCTGCCCTCAGATCGGTTAGGATGTGCTGGGACTAAAAACAGCAGTGTAGACATTGTAGCTCAGGCTGGAGCCTGGATTCAGTTGATCTGGGCTCTGAGACTCACTGCTGAAAGGTTGGTTTTTTGCAGTGTAGACGTACCCTCACAAACTTGACTTGGGTTAACCTCTCACAATTACTGAAATGTTATGTATAAAATAATGTAGTGATTTTTAGAGTCTGGTATTTCTTGACCTTTTCCGAGACTAGCAGTATCCCAGCAAGAATTTGGAAGTTTCCCTTTTCCAGTGACATATGTCACTCCTTTCTAGTCCTGAAGTTATCTCAATCTGTCATTGATACAGAACTAAACACTGTCTTTAGTTTCAGGTTACTATAGTTTTAGGGGTGAAATTAGAAGATGGATGTATTTATCTACTGGGGGGGTGTGTCTTGGTTTTTGTGTGTGTCCTGGTTCCCCTTCTTCCCCCCCCCTTCAGTAGCTGTTTGAAACTGCTCAGAGGAGATGTTCTAATGAACAGAGTGCAGGTGAAGGTAATACACTTGGCTCAGCTGTTTACCCACACTACTTTATGAGAGAAAGGTCTTGGTCAAGATTTTCCAAAACTTGAAGCCTAAAGTTAGGTTTCTGGATCATATTTAGGTACCTGCCTGATTTTCAGAAGTGCTGCCTGTCCAGCTTCCACTGAGCTGTAGGCAATATACTAATAATAATTATTAATAATGAGGGTATGTGTGCATATAATCTAAAATAGGAATCACTTCATCTGGTACTGAAGTGCAGCCACTTGTGGGGTGAAATGTGGCAGATCCTTAAGATGTCACTCCAGCTCTCTGCAGCAGTTTATGGCAGGAAGTGAAGAATGCCATAGTCAAATGAAACCACAGGGAGGATTTAGTTAGGTGAGATGCGATTACCGATGTTGGAATACGTGTAAAACATGGGGCCTACTCGTCCAGCTTTTGCAAATTTGAATGAAACAGCTTTTCATTTTAAACACCTGCTCCATGCCAGCAGACAGGAGGATTGCTGACACCAGAAGAGAGGCTGTGCTTCCTCAGCAAAAACATATCTGAGAAGAGGCGGAAAGAAAAATAGACTTCTTATGCACTATTTGTGCCCATAGGTGGCTACTGAAAATATTCTTGGGGGGCTGAGTCCCCACCCTGTGCCTGCTTTTTGTGTGTGTGTCATGCCCCAATCTCCAGTGTGCATGCGAGGTTGCTGGGCTCTATCCCTATCTAATAGAGTGGAGGCCTGGGAAAGCTAGCATGCCCTCCACTCACCTCTGCTCCCCACTCCAGCCCATCCGCTCTTGCTCATTCAGAGCAAGCATCACGAGGTGCAGGTATGGCATTTGTTTTGTGATGCCCCGCTCCCCTTCCTGGCCTTGCTGCTGCTGGATATCGGCCTTTGCCTGCCAAGCTCGACGTGCATACAGTTGGTGGTGTGGCAAGGCAGAGATAGATGGGATGGGAAAACCCCAGCTAGCCCTAGCCATTCACTATCTATGTTTGTGATGTTTCAATGGGAAAATATGGAAAGACGCTCTGGAGAAATAAAGTCCAATCTTCTGGATTCTAGATTAGATTAGCTGAATTAAAATGATCCCAAAGGCAGTTGCTATTTTGTTTGCGTCATGGATGCATTGTGAAACTGGAACAGTATGGAGTGGATGGAATCCAAATCAGAGTAGTGAAGAAACAAAAATAATGCATGAAAAGAGGACATCTCAGTCTTATTTGCTGGATGAAAAAAGTATATAAACCAGTTTTTATTTACAATATTGCAAATATCCACGGTTGACAACCAAGCATTTCACACACCAACACTCTTACATTGAAATTCATTGAATCTATAGTGTTTCAACATTCCAAACACAGCAAAATTAATACCTGAAAGAAAGTACCTTGTCTAACATTAAACCCTCTGAATTTCAGAATGAACTTTGTTGACTGTAGTTACCCATTATATTTGCCGTTTGACTGGAGAAAATCCACTTTTCTCACAGCAGATCACAAGCTCTGGAATAAATAAGTCTCTTTGTCCACCTATTAATACAGATCCAAAAGCAAAGATTAGAATATAGGTGTCTACTGGAACACATCTATAGGTTCTCCGGAAAAACAATACTGACCTACAGAAGGGTACATATGATAGTATGCAGAGAAGTTGTTTTAAGTGTTAGAAGAGAGCTCTATTTGTATTATCCTGAAAATAATTGAAAGCATCCTGTCACTTATCCTGGATAGCTCGCTGAAGTGGCACACTTTCCTCAGTTGCTGCCAAAGGAATGTAATGAAATGATCTATACCTGAGAGAGTAATTCCAAACTTGTACAACACATAAACAAGTGCAAGAGCTGTACTTCTACTTGCTCTGTCCCACTCTCAGCTAATATTGTGTTGCACATGGGACACATGTTTATCTTGAGTGGGAAAGCCTTAGGGCCACATACTTTCCTAAGCAGTGTGCAAGATGAGATGCTCATTGGTGTCAGTGAGAACTGGGTTGCAGATCGAGGAGAGTATATGGTTCTGAATCATGTATTATGTATATAATGAGGGCAGGAGAGAAAGATGCAGTTCAGATGGATTAGCTGTCTGTTTATTAACATGTTGAGGTTAAAACAGCTATATATCATGGATTCCTGATGCAGGTTGCCTTCTGCTGTATAATCAAAAGTATATTTAAAACAGCTGCATGAGACCTTGAAACAGTTCTGCTACAACTTCTTTAATGCCCACATTTATTTCGGTTCCGGAACGCAGGACCTTGCTTCTCTTGACAAAAAAGTGCTACTTGGGGATTTAATTGTTGGTCTGCATCAGGCAGCCATGCAGCGAATCAAAGTCAACAGCCAGCAAATATGCCTTGAACGACTTCATTATTCTACTTAGCTCACTGAGACCACTGTATACTTAAGTGGAACCAAACATATACTAAAGCTACAGTACACTGCTTCTTCAAGTGGGTCTGCCTCTTTTTCCATAAATTTAAAGACTGGGAATGCTTTAGTTCCATTTAATTAGTTTATTTTATTTTTTTTGCTATGTACTAAGCATTACTATTAGGTATAATTATTGAAATGTCTTTGTAAACACAATTTAGAATTGTCCTTATCAGGAAAGTGCAGTTTATAGGATAAAAGAAAAAAAAATACATTTTTTCCATGCTTCCTTGTTAAAATATTTCTCATGGCCTGTTCTCTATCCCATATGTAACAAACCTCAGTGGCTAATCAGAGGCTTGTTGTCATTCCCAATAGTAGGGCTCATAACTGCACTGCGGTTACTGCAGAAACCATTCCATAAAATCTGAGTTTGGAAAGAGGTGGTGGTCTATGTACATAGTTGATTGGCTGCTTGTCATCAACTTTTGGTCTGTAGTAACACAAAGCACTAGTGCAAAATACCTCTGTCCAGCTCTTCAGCTGGTGTAAATGGGCATAGCTCTCTCACAGTTCCATGATCTACAACAGGGGTTCTCAATCTTCTGTGGGTTGTGACACGTTTGGTGTTGTGTCATGACCCTATGGGACACAGTAACCCTCCAGCCCCAGGTTGCATCCAGTCATCTCCCTGGCTCTCAACGACACACTTACTGCTGTGTGGTGACGCAGTATTGTGTCCCGACATAGTGGTTGAGAACCACTGATCTATTCTACAGCAATTCACACCAGCTGTGCATCTGGTACTATATTACTGAGTATCAAGGGCATCCACTGCAAATCCCATGAAGTGGAGCATTAAGGGTACGTCTACACTGGAGGCTCTATTGAGTCGACTTAACCAAGGTTGACTTTGTCGACTTAAAGTCGAACGTGTTGTCGACTTAGAGAGTCCACAGCCCTGCGTCCACACTGGCAGGTGCTAGGTTGATGGAGGAGTGTCCAGGAACTCTGTGAGGGGGCCTGGAGGCCAATTAGGTCGACTTAAGGGCTATCCCCATCTACACTGGCTTAAGTTGACTTAATAAGGTTGACTTAAGCCTTAGGTCAACCGTAAGAGATGGTGTTATTAAGTTGACTTAAGGAAGTGCTTAAGTTGACTTAATACAAGCCCAGTGTGGATGCAGAAGTCTGTAGGTCGATTTAACCTTCCTTAAGTCGACTTAAGGCTCCAGTGTGGACATACCCTAAGAGAGAAACTTTTCTTTTTCTGTACACTGTACCTTTTTTTACAATATTTTGTAATGAACAAACTTTAAAAAAATATATGGACAGCAAGCCACAAAATATCACTGCATCTTGCCAGCAGGTTATTTTTTGTATTAATTATAATAGTTTGAGTCAACATTCACAATCATAACTGGCAGAGATGTTAGAAATTAGGATGGCCTAAATCAGTGATTCTCAACCTTTTTGTCTTGAGGGCCACAGATATCATTTTTACAGTCCTGAAGGGCCACTAGCAGGCCCCCAAATCCTGAAGCCAGATGGAAAGAGTTCAGCAAAGACGCTTCCTCCTTGCTGATCTTTCATCTCCCTGGCTGTAGAAGGGAACCTGTGTGCATCCTGTAGCTCTGTGTGCTCTGCCTGGGTCCCTTGGCAGTAGTTCCCTTTTGCAATCAGGAGGACAGATCAGGTCTCCCTTCCCTCTGACGCCAGCAGGGACTACAGCACCTATGAGCCTAGGTGGAGCTCTTTGCTGTGCTCCCTGCTACAGACAACGGGAGGGGAGACTAATCTTTCATCCCCATGAAGGCAGCATGGACCTAGCACTGGTGTTTCCGCCTGAAGGAAACACACTCTGCCTCAGTCCTCAGGCAGTGGCTCCCTTCTGCAGCCATCAGGAGAGGAGCTGTGGGCCACTTTGAAAGTCCTTGTGGGCCACATTTGGCCCCCAGGGGCACAGGTTGGGAAACACTGGCCTAAATTCTAACCTGCAGATGCATGCCTTGACAAATTTAATCCCTGACAATCTAACGTAATTTGCTCTATAAAAAAGAGGTATCCCTTTTCCCCTATAAGAAAACAAGGCTACAGTATGGTTTTCGTGTGCATGACAGCTATATAGGGTTTTTGTGCTGCTCCTGTCATCCTGATCAGAAAATAAGGCTACTTAACACATCACTACAAAACTAGAAAGTACACAAAGTATCATTGGTTTGATTTTTGAAAACACAAAAAGCATATTGCGATTTTTTTTTTCTGAATCAAAGAAAATCACATACTTTAGAACAAATCTATTATTTTTGTCATCAGCAAAAGTAAGAAGAGACATGATTTCCCAGCATGCCATCTCTGTTGTAACAGGATTGCTAAGCACACAAACACATAAAAATGAACTCTCAACATTCTCCATCTGGGGTCTCATCCTGCTTCCACTGAACAAAAAAAACTCCCACTGATTTCAGGAGGAGCAGGATTAGGATCTTCGTTTCCAGAGTTCCCACGTCAAAGATTAGGAAGAGAAATCATTTCTCCTGACTCTCTCTCACTTGTCTGGAGTTGAAAATTTAGACCTTCAACATGCTGAGCACCCTCAATTCAGCACATAAAGGAACAGGCTTGATTTGCTGCGTTTTCTCATGAAAAGTGGAAACATTTTGCTAGCTCGAATGAACTGTTGGTTCCACCTAAATATTACTGCTCCTCTGGAAAAATAACTATCATGTCTTGGTGTTGCATATAACTTCTATGTGAATATGCATAAACTGCATCCCATGATTATAGCATACACAAATATATATATTAGAAATAATAATCCATACAATGCCCAGAGAGATGGATGATTCAGTGCTATTAATACCCTTTCTCTTCTTGTAATAAAACTCTAAATAGTAATGGAAATGCCCTATGGGGACTTAAAAAAACCAGCCCTTAATGGGCTAGATTCACAAAAGGATTTATGTGCCTAAATCCCAGAATCGGGCCACAATGGGATTCACAAATCCCACCCCAATGTCAGATGCCACCAAAGCTGTAGGTGCCTAAACTCACTCAGCACCTACATTTTACCAGTACAAATTCCCTCAGCTACTAGGTCTCTCCCTCTGAGCATGTGCACTGAAGGCCATGCCAAGCCCCCAGACACTGTCCCAGGGTGATGCATGAACTAAGGAAAGACAGGAGCTCTTCTGCTTAACCTGCCTGCAAGACACGATTTGGTAAGCAGCCTCGGAATTTGCCTGCTGGCTTGAACCCCTATATGTGAGCATACATCAGATGGCTGGGGATGGGCAAAGAGGTGGCCCTCTCGCCAGCATTTTAGCCCAGTGGTTGGGGTGCTCACTTGTGATGTGGGAGACTCCCAGTTCAAGTCCCACCTCCAGGTGGAAAAGAGCTTTGAACTGGGATCTACGACTCCTGAGGTGAGTGTCCTAAGTTATGCGGGTGGTCTTCTCCCTGACGCCCCGTCCCCAACTTCTTGCTAAAACAGTGCAGGTAATCCCAAGAAAGGGTTTTCAGCTGAGAATGGCAAGCCAAAGGGGTGCCTCCCTGCAGCCCAGATTTCAACACCCATCCTACTAAAAGGGTTCCAGTCTTGGCACCGCCCTCCCCCCCCCCGATGGCTAGCATAGGCAAGGGCTCCTTAGCCGGCTCGCTTTTGTGAATTCTATTCTGAGGCACCTATCCCTCTCCATTCATTGTTCAGGGAGCCTAGGCACCGACCTCAGGGTTTGTGAGTCCTAGGGAGTTTCTAGGCATGATGATGATGAGTGTTACCACACCTACATTTCTTTGTGAGCTACACCAATGTCTCCATTATAGCCTGAACTACAGCTTTATATGGAACATACTAAAGGGCAAACATTGTCCTCATTTTCACACCTGTGTTGGCCTCCGTGGAGTCCCAGAGGTGAAAATGAAGGCTATGTTTGTCTCAGTCGATATAGGGAATGATTTTAACATAAGGTCCCTGATGTCATGAGCGCAAATTTGCAGATGTACATTTGTAACGATCGTTTGTTTAACCACCTGATTTGTGAACACAGTCAAGTAGACAGGGCTCCTGTAAACAGGCAAAACTCCACTGGAGTAAATATAGCTGTATCTTTTTACAGCAGCAGAAAATTTGCCACATAAATACCACTATCTATGTCCACAAATAGTTGTAGGCACAAAACGGTGGCAACAATCTTGCATCTGAAAAATCAGGGGCTGGGTTGGGAACTTTTTCAATAAATCAGATCCGTAAAGTTTAGCTGGTGAAACTTATTAAATGGATAAGCCACCACTCTTCGAAATACACCTGTAAATTAAGAGTGTAGGAAATAAAGAATCAGAACCCTAATATGGTCCTGATTATATTTTGACTTGTTCAAGTGCAATGTTACATTTGTACAGTTCTTTAACCACGTGTTCACTGTTTTCTCTTATACAGTATTATTTTATATGCACATGGTTAAGTTGTTACTATTCGCCAATTCCCATAACATTTCCAAACTTGCTTACTGTTGCTTTTAAGGCTAGTGACACTTAGCAAAAGGACTTCCAGTTTATTTGTCCTGACCTTGTTCCAACATGAGTTTTGTTATGTTTGTAAGATCTTCCATAAGCACTTTCATGAATGTATCAATCCACGTGATGCCCTTAAGAGTTCATAGCCTACGCACACATTTTCTGAATAACAAACTTGGCAGCTCTTTATAACATCTCTGAAGATCAATCCCCTGTTCCATTTCAGAAAGCTGAATTCTTTGCAGCAGCTTGACTGTTAGTTTTGACTTGCTTCTTAGCTGAGTAGTAATCTGTAAAATAGCAAACAAACAGATTTAGAAACTGCAGAACTGGTGAATGATATTTTAAAGAAATCGCTCTAGTCTCATCGCTTTCATAGCAAAGAAGTCAGGTAGGCTTCTCTAAGGTCCATGAGGGAACAAAACTAATACCTTTAGTACCGGTATGTTCCATATAAAGATGTGCAATACCAAATAAAACAAAGAAAATGTGCTGGTTTTTATCCAGCATAAATCAAAGGACTTTGGACTCTCTTATATAAGCTGAGCTATATGACATTTTACTCTCTGACTTTTAGATCCAGTACAGTAGTGTTTTCAAGTCAGAAATGGTTGTTTTTCAGTGCTCTTCTACCCCATTAAAAATTTTGCAGTTTAAAATTACATCAGAAGAATTATAGTTATGCTAAGGTTTACTAGCCATGTTCTACTTACATCAAATAAGAACTCTAGGAAGACTGCGGATAACCTTGCAATAACACTGTATTATTATTCATTCTATGCTCACAGAATAAGCTGTAATTATGGGGAATACACTCTATATTCTTCATCCATAGTGAAGTGATTTAATTCCTGCTTCAAATGCAAAACTCAAGTCTACCTAACAACACAACCATGACGGGCCTTCCACAATTTGTGGAAACGTTAAACAGTTTTTTTCCCCAGCACAGAAACAAAGACATTTTTTTCAGGCAGTTAACAGTACAAATTTAGCTGAAATTAACCCACATCTTTTTTTAATTGTGGACACCAGAACTCGATGCAATGGTCGCATCAATGCCATCAAACAACCTCTCTATTCCAACTCAAGATTTCTTTGTTTATGGATCCAAGCCTCACATTAACCCTTTTGGCCACAGCGTTAATGTCCAGCTGAATACCCACCATGACCACCAAATCTTTTTCAGAGTTAGTTTCACAGGATACAGTCCTCATCCTGTAAGTATAGCCTGCATTCTTTGTTCCTAGATGTATACATTTACATTTGGCTGCATTAAATGCGCGTTGTTTGCTTGCACTGAACTTATGCCATAGCCTCTCTTGGCAAATTAATCTATTGTCTGATCTGCATCTTTATCCAAAAGAAATTTCCTCATGTCTTAGTTTAATGATCCTTTCTGACAATTTCAGGTTAGTACCTCTCATTATATCCCCCATATAGGGCTAGGAGAAATCCTATTATTCAGGAGTCCAGGGTAAAAAAAAAAAAGCCCTGTGTGGATAAATAAAATATAATTACTTAGGATAAGATTTTCAGAATTGCTCAGCACTCTGTTAGAGAAGACTTTCGAAAAATCTCAGCTGTCATTTATCAATAAAAATTAATTGCCAAATTTTCAGAATGCTGAATTGTATGCTGAGTGTTCTTTGCAGTCTGACCATATGTGTCATATTAGAAGTGGCTAGGTGCTGAGTATTTTTGAAAATGTAGCCCTTGTGTAGGTGCCTAAGTGTATGATTCCCAGCACAGGCAGAGGGAGTTGTGCTAGGTCTGCTCAAGTGACCATGCTGAAAAGAGTAGAGGATGCTTTGGCATGGTTGGTGGCGTGGGCTAACCGCCCAAGGTCAGACCCAGACAGCCCAAGCCACCATCCATGCAGAAATAGCCACATGGTTATTTTTAGTATGGTAGCTCAAACACAGAGTGTAATTATTCCCTAAATGGGATCTGATCTCCTTTGAAAATCTGGCTCTAGTTATGGGAGATGGGCGCTTGACAACCTGGCCCTTTCTGTCTGCCTGCCAAGTTTTACAACTGGTTTGCTCTTACAGTTCCTGGATGCATTCACTGAGCACCCTATTCAAGCATGACAAATGACAGCTTTCTCTGGTTCCTTCTCTGCTTCTGCTTAGGCCGCTGAGTCTTACAGCACTTTGGAAAGAGTGCACATGGCTAACTATGGAGATCTATGGAAAAAAAAACAGTCATATTGTCTTTGCTGGGCAACCCAACGTGAGATCCAGACTGCCCTTGAATAAGTCATCTTAACTATTCTTCATAGCCACTTTTCTTTCAGTTGCCTAATCTCTCCCGCATACACTAAAGCCACATCTACACTAAGCTTTGACAAAATTGGCTTTCAATTAGGCGCCAGCAGTTTTATTTTTGGTTACCAGGGGGCGCTCCTCTGCTGCATTTCCCCAGCAGAGATAGAAGCCAGGCTGCAAACCCTGGCCGCCATGATGACCCGCCACCCACGTTTTGTCGAGCCCTGATCTACATCACAGTAGCACAGCTATGCCTTTGTAGCACGTAGTGTAGATGCTTCTTTCATTGACAGAAGGGGGTTTTCCAGCAGTGTCGTCAATCTACTTCTTTGAGAGATGGTAGCTAGGGAGATAGAACAATTGACCTGACCACATCTACACCAAGAGTTAGCTCAGCCTAACTATGGTGCTCAGGATGCAAAATTTTTCACAGCTCTGAGCTCTGTAGCTAGAGCCATCTAATTTTAAATGTAGACCAGGCTTAAGTTTTACAGAGCAGTCATACCCTCATTTGCCCTGATTTTTAGATGTTCTGAGAATTCACAAATCCCATGGATGCCTATTGGAGGTGCAGATAGCCTTTATGAAAATCAGCGTAATTGTCTCTTTTATGTAAACTGTATGTGATAAACTCCTTTAACCTGCCCGCAGTGCCCAAGCATAATTTTTTTCAGGCCCAGTACAAAATTGTAAGCTGGGCCCCCTGGTAATGGGAACAGCAGACTGGACCAGTGCCTTGGGGCCCTGGTAAAGTGTACTTCTCCCCTCGCCCGTATGTGGGGCCCTGCCCGTCTGCATCAGTTATGCCATCTGATTTATCTGAAGTGTTATTTGTTCAAAACAAGGCTAATTACAGGCCTATCTGGCTTAAATTCCTGTGAAGCACTCAGAGCTAGTCCCGCCCCACCGAGCAGCACAAAGAACAAATCTCACACACCTGTCAAGGATGTCTGTCTTCGCTTCTTCCCTTCTTGGCTCTTCCTGCCCAATATTTTCTTGGCAACTTTGGAGTTCTCAGTCAGTGTCACCGTGGCAAAGTGGTGAGCTTTGACCTCCTTGACTGTACCCTGGTTCAAGGGCTTCAAAGGCTTGCGTGCCTCACCCACCACACAACTGTGGTAAAAGGCTGGGACATCATGGCTCTGCAGCTCTTCCCACTGCAGGAGCCCCTCAGCTGGCATGTCACGCAAGAAATCAAAGTTCCACTTCTGCTGGGCTCCCTCCATGCTGCTGTGTAGCATATGCTGGAAGTCCCGCTGCAGCTGCTCATGATCCACAGGGCCGAAGAGGTTCCTTCGTACACGGTTTGTCTTCCCTGGCCTCCACTCTGTCTGCTCTCCAATTCGCCGCTCTCCAATGAGTGTACGGAGTAGCGAGTCCCTGCCAGAAAGACAAAGAGATCATCAGACACTCTTTGGGTGCCTCTATACTTGCACGTTAGGTCGACTTAACAACACTTAAGTCAACCTACAGAACGCCGTGTCCACACTGGGCGCTTATTAAGTCGACTTAAGCGCTTCCTTAAGTTGACTTAAAGCCAGTGTGGACAGGTATATCTACACTACAGGCTCTGTTAAATCGACTTCTCAAGGTCGACTCAAGTTGACTTTAAGTGTAGATGCTCTGTTAAGTTGACCTTGTTAAGTCAACTTAACAGAGCCTGTAGTGTAGACATAGCCTTTGTGTGATCAGTTCAACTCTAAGGGAGTATAATAAGTGTCAGGGTACTTCTGATCCTCTTATAGGAAACGTTGGGAAACTCTTTGTTTGGGAAAACTTTTGCCAATTGCCCATCTTCATGGGAAATACTCATTGATTTTTAGTGTACAGTGTTGACTGGAATCTTGGCCGATGTTGTATTTGCTGTGGAGGGGGAGCAGTGTTCCTACATCTCTTTCATGTGTAGATGCTTCATGTAGAGCTAGTAATGGGTGTTGGCTAGTTTGTCCTAGAGACTACGGGCAGGTCTATATTGCTTGCACTTTTTGGCATCAGTAGATACGCAAGTTACCTAAAATAACTTGCATATCTACATTCAGCTTCTCTACTCCCTGCACACACACTGCGCTGGTTCGAAGGGAGGCAGGGGACCTCTTTTAGAACCAGTGCTACCTGGTTACTGGGGTGGTGTTGCAGGACTGAATTTCCTGATCAGCTGAATGAGTCTTCACAGACCGAGCAGTTGATCAGGAAGTTTGAACTGACAGTGGCAAATTTGTCACTGCCAATGAAGACCTGTCCTGAGGCTTTGTCTTCTCTGCTAAAAGAAGCTGATCTTTTAACTTCAGGGTAACTAACAAATGTGAATGATGCTGAAGTAAAGATGGTGAAAACCAGACACTTTAGTTTTAAACTCACCAGAGTCAGCCGTACATCCCTGCCTGGGGTGGACCTCACATGTTTATTTCATGGTGAAACTAAAGTGCCTTGTCTTCTCTGTGTTTCTATCTCAGCATAGCTCAAGTGTGTTACCTACTCTGAGGTAAAAAACCCACAGCTTTATTAGCAGTAGATAGGAGCCCTAAGGAACAACAGAAAGCTGACTGCAAGTTTTTGGGGGTAGGGACTGTGTTTTTGTTCTGTGTTTGTACACCTAGAATGTTGGGGTCCTGGTCCATGACTGGGCCCCCTAGGTAACAGTATAATAATAATAATAATTAATAAATAACAACAACAGAGTGGATAACAACACATTGGGAGGATAGAAAAAACCCTAGGGAGGATGGGGATAAAAACACCCTATTATAAGAAGAGGGGATTAAAACAAAAGAAATCTCAAACTGGTAGCCGAAAGAACTTAAAAGGTATATAACCCTTCCTGCAATTTTCTATTCTTCCTTCTGTAATAAAATGGGAAGAGGAGAAGGGTGTTTCTCATCTCTAGACAAAAATAAAAGCAAAACACCATCTTTGTCCCTCTTGGGGCAAACCTTATCTCAGTGCTGGTGGGTGCAGAGGGCTTGTCGTGCAGCAGCCCCTACTGTGAGGGAGAGGAGGGATGTAACTTGTGGAAGCTGCTCAGGAACATGCATGCCCTGTGTGGAAAGGAACTCAGTTCCTCAAGGGCTGCCTATGCAGTGATGTGCTTGCGCAAAGCTGAAGGGAGCTGAGACATCAATGGATTCATAGATTTTTCAGGCCAGAAGGGAACATTATGGTCATCTACATCTTGCATAACACAGACCATAGACTCTCACTCTGCATCAAACCCATAATTTCTGGTTGAGCCTAGAGCACACCTTTTAGAAAGATATCCAATTTCTTTCTCTACTTGCATCCACTCACCATTGTTCTCCCATCCCCTTAGTGTGGAGATGGAAGCAGAGACTGCACAGAGGTTAGTGCAGCCTCAGGGATGCATTAGCATCCAGCCAAAGAGGGGATCTCTCTCTACTGCCACTCTGAGGTCTGGAAGATACACCAAGCAGGACACTGAAGCTATGTCTACACTTGGTAATTTAAGTCGACTTTAGCTAAGTCGACTTAGCATGTCCACACCTAAATTTAAAGTTGACTTTGGGAGGAACTTACAAAGTCGACCTAGAGCGTCCACACTCGATGCCTAGGTCGACTTCTAGGGGCTAGGGTGACCTAGGGCAGGTCCACGGTGGCGGGGGGGCACCCCTTGCCCAGTGCCAGGGGGCTCAGCCTTTGCCCCATCATACATGGGAACAATGGGGCAAAGGGGGACAGGGACCCTGGCAGGGCATTGGGGCAGGGTGGGCAGGGCTCTGCCCTGCCCTGTGGGGGGGCATGCCAGGCTCCCACTGTGCCCCCCCCTCCCGCCCCGCAGAGAGGGCAGTGGTGGAGTCCTGGAGTACCCCTAAGTCAACTTAGGGCTACTCCAGGTCTACACTGGCTTAAGTCGACTTGAAAAAGGCGACTTAAGCCTTAGGTCGAATTAAAATGAGGTTTTATAAAGTTGCCTTAATTTTCATTAAGTCGACTTAAGCAACTTGCTTAAGTCAACTTAAGGAAAGTGTAGTGTAGACGCAGGGTAAATTAAGTCGACTTAAGCAAGCTTAAGTCGACTTAATTTACAAGTGTAGACGCAGCCTGAGAGAGGTTAAGTGATTTGTCCACAAAACCACTGCAGAACCAGAAACAGAATTTGGGAGTTCCCGACTATTCAGTCCACTATAGCCCAAAGAGCTTCTGTATGTGAAAATAGCTAGTATATAAATAGGGCAGTACTGTCTCTAAAAACAATGGTTTTAATTTGTTTTTCCTTTGATGAGCCATCACTGAGCCCTCAAGTGCCCCTAAAGGAGAAGCAGCTGCAAATACATCAGTAAAAATAAAGCTCTCAGTAGCATCCAAAATCTCAAAAGGCTTTTCCTCCATTCATGTATCACCGTGCTCTTAGTTGTCAGGATCCTTAGCAGCGCTGGTTGTCCCTATAGCTATAACAGTCACGATACTGCTCTGTTCCTTTTTCATCTGGTGCCAAACCTCCAGCCATTTAAACTAAGTTTACTCAACATTAGGAAAGGACAGATACTGTCTGCAGGAAATAATCTTTTAGATTAGAATACTTTCTCACATGAATGGTAAATTGGCTGTTTGTGATATTATGCAAAGGCAAAATATGATATTTCTCAAACATTATGGACCTTTGGTAATAGCATTTTTGAATATCTGAAATAACATTAACTAGAGAAGACTATGTCTTGCCTGTGTCTATTATAGGAACACAGGACTAACTATATGACATGAGAGTAGCACCTATCCAGTCCAGTATCCTATCTCTGGCTATGTCTACACTCAGAAAGTTAGGTCGACTTTCTTAAGTCGACGTTCTAAAGTCGACTTTAAGTCGACTTAAAGAGTCTACACAAGACTCTTAAGTCTACTTAAAGGTGCCCCTATTAAGTTGACTTAGAGAGTCTATACTAGACTTGCTAAGACACTAGACTCTCTAAGTCGACTGGACAGGTGGAGGGAGAGCCAGGCTTGCAGGGCTGGCTCTCCACAGACCAGGAAGCTGCAGGCGGCTTGTCCTGGGAGAGCCAGCCCTGCAAGAATGGATCTCCCCAGGACCGAGAAACCGTGGGCGGCTCGTCCAGGGGAAAGCCAGCCGTGCGCTGGCTGGCTCTCTCCTGGACGAGCAGCCCACGGCTTCCTCGGTGCCCTGGACGAGTCGCCCTTGGCTTTCTGGGGTGAAGGGAGCCTCCAGAGCTCTCCAGCCAGGGTTCCAGTGGGGGATTCCCTCCGGCTGGAGCCCTGGCTGGGGAGCAATTCTCCCCAGGACCGCGGCTCCTCTTGCAGGGAAGCCGTGGGTCTGGGGAGAAGGGAGCAGGGGCTCCCCTGGGGACAAGGGAGTCACCGTGGCTCTCTTCTGCCAAGGAGCCATACAGGGCTCCCTTGTTCCCCCCGCCCTAGACTGACCAAGTCGATTTAGGGCATATACACTGGCTAAGTCGACTTAATAAAGTTGACTTAAACAGTAGTTCGAATTTAAACGAGGTGTTATTAATTCGAGCTAGTTTTTCCTTAATTCGACTTAAGCTCAGTGTAGACGCAGAGTAAATTAAGTCGACTTAAACCTGCTTAAGTCGACTTAATTTATAAGTGTAGACACACCCTCTGATGTGTAACTTCCAGGCAGCTTTGGTAGATGTATGTGTACTATCTTTGATGGAACTAGCATGCTAAACACAATGGTATAACCCTGGTGGTATGGGCTGCAGGAGGGGCTAATTGCCTGAATGCGTACTTAGGCTTTGTCTACACTACAGGGATTTGTAAGCTTAAGTTACGCCGACAATCATAAACTGCTCTAATTGCATAGCTTGTGCATGTCCACACAATGCTCCTTCTGTTGGTAAAGTGCCTCCACAACTGCTGCTCTAGCATCGACAGTGAGAGCAATGCACTATGGGTAGCTCCACTGTGCTATCTGTCACCTTCTGTAGCTAGGAGCTGTGGGCAGGCAGAGTGGATTGCAGTGCATCATGCGTGTGGGCTCAATGTCCCTTGATGCATTTTTCCTGTCCCATTATTCCATGGACTTCTGACTGCATTTCGTGCCATTTTTCCACAGCCCGTTTACTATGAGCTCATCATCTCCATTGGAGAAGATGGAACCTGCACTGCTCTCTGCTGTTGTCAGTGTTATGAACACATTGCATCTGCTCATGCAGTATGTCATGAACCCCCAATCTGAACAGGAATCTGAGATGCCTGACACGCTGGGGAAAGAAACAATGCCAGATTACTTTTGGCATTCATGGAACAGCTGCACACAGTAGTTCAGTGGTTTTCAAACCATGGGCCAGGACCCAGTACTGGGTGCAGACCCTCAAGAACTGGGTCGCAGCACCTTTGCTGCTGACACCGAAAGACTGGAACACATTGCTCAAAGATGTTGGGTCACGGGTGTAGATGGCTTTTTTCAACTGGGTCCCGAGGAAAAAATGTCTGAAAATCACTGCAGCAAACCATTGCTATTGTGTATGTGAAACAAGCCCTGAGTGGTGGTAGCACATCATTGTGCAGGTCTGGGATGATGAGCAAGGCTGTAGAACTTTCAGATGTGGAAAGCCACCTTCCTGGAACTGTGTGTGGTACTCCTCTCAGCACTGAAGTGCAAGGACACCAGAATGAGACCTGCCTCTTGCTGGAGAAGCACGTGGCGATTGCTGTGTGGAAGCTGGAAGCTCCATTCTGCTACAGGCCACTCTCAAATCAGTTTGGACTTGGGAAACCCATCACTGGGGCTGTGTTAATGGAAGTGTGTAGGGCCATTAATCTCATCCTGCTATGAAGGACTTCACTGTTGGAAATGTTTGGGAAATAGTGGATGGCTTTGTGGCAAGAAGATAGCACACATATCCCCATTTTGGTCCAGACCATCTTTCAACAGAGGGCATCAATAGAAAGTGATACTTCTCTATGTTTTTCAAGGCACTTGTGGATCACTGTGGTCATTTTACTGACGTCAGGGAAAGTCCATGATGCTTGTATTTTTAGAAACACTGGCTTGTACAGAAAACTGCAAGCAGGGACTTTCTTCCCAGACCAGGAGATTCCAATGGGGAATATTGAAATGTCCGAAGTGATCCTGGGAGACCTAGGGTACTCCGAACTCCCGGGGCTCAGGAAGCCTTAGCCAGGAAACCCAGACACAGGCAAGGAGTGCTTCAACAATAGATTGAGCAGGTGCAGAATTATAGTTGAATGAGTGCTCGGTAGATTATAAGCTTGCTGGCATTGTCTTTATGGCAGTTTAGTCCTAAACAAGGAAAACATTCCATGGTTATAGCAGCTAGCTGTATGCTGCATAACATCTGTGTGGCCCAGGATGAAAAGTTTCCCCAGAGTGGAGCATAGAGGCGGATTGCCTGCTGGTTGGTTTTCAGCAGCTAGATACCCAGGCTATTAGAAGGGCACAGCAGGGGGCTATTCGAATCAGGGAGGCTTTAAGGCACCATTTTGACAATATGTATGTATAACAAAACATAGGACAGCTCTACCTCATATAGCTGAGCAACCTCAAATCAGAAAGATCATTTACCAGGGGTTCCCGCTCATGTATCACGTGCACCAGAGATGGGTGGGTGTGATATGCTGGGGTGGCTCAAACCCTCTTGAGTCAAAAAGAGGTCCTGACTCACCATGATATCGGACTACCCAGTTGCCTGTCACATCTGTCCTCCACCTCGTCATCCTCATTCACCACTTCTTTGTGGTTGATGCTGCTGTCCACTGTTTCCAGCTTTCCCTCCTGGCCCCCACAGTATCCAACGGGGCTCTTGGCAGTGGAGGTGGTTACCACCAAGGATGGCATCCAGCTCCTTATAGAAGCAGCGGGTCTTTGGTGCAGCACCAGAGTGACAGTTTGACTCCCTACCTTCTGGTACATCTGCCTCAGCTCCTTTATCTCTGCATGGCTCTGATGCATGTTTCATTCATAGCTCTGATCCAATATGTCAGGAGAAAGCTGACCTTAGATATCGAAATTCCTATGGCTACAGCAGATGTGGGACAGCACAGCCTCCTCTCCCCACCGAGCCAGCAGATCTTACAAAGCAGGTATGCTTCTAGTGGGAGAGTGTTTGCTATGTGGCACCACCATGGTCAGCTGGGAAGATGTGACGCGAGCTCTCCAGGCCAAGTAAACCAGAAGTGGAATTTCAAAAATTCCCATGCCTTTAAAGGGAGATTGATACCTGTATAGCTGGCTGCAGGGCAGTGGAGTTCAAACTGCTGCCCAGAGCAGCATTCTGGGACACATCCTGGAGGCCATTTGCAGTGACATAACCAAGTACAGTACCTATATTGATAGTTTGTTGATCTAACTTTGCTACAAAAAGCTCTACACCTCTCATCAAGGTGATTTTATTTTGTCGCAAAAGCATGAGAGTTTTGACGGTGGAAGGAGCATTGTAGTGGGTATACCTCCACTGTTTTGTTGACGGAAGTGGAATTTAACAAAACTCTGTAGTGTAGACAAGGCCTCACGATGTCGGACAACGTTGTACTTGGAGTGGCTCCAGTGTAGACATACCTTGAGAGTGAGGGCTAGTCTATACTTAGAACTACAGCAGCACAGCTGTATCAGCACAGCTGTGCCTCTGTAAAATGGCTTGCGTAGCTGTCTTACGTCAATAGGATCTCTCCCGCAGACCTAATAAAACCACCTAAAGGAGCGGTGTTAGCTACGTTGGTGGGAGATCATCCTAGCACTGTCCACACTAGCACTTACGCTGGCAAAACTTTTGTCACTCGGGGTGGGGGGAAGAATCACCCCCCTGAGTGACATAAGTTTTGCCAGCATAAGCACGTTTGGACAGCGCTACATAGGTGAGAGACATTCTCTCGCTGCAATAATTACCATCTTTCGTCTAGGTCGGGGGTCGGCAACCTTTGCCAGCCCGTGCCAGGCCTGCCCCCCACACCCTCAGAAGGTGCCAGGGGCAGGGCCAAAAGGGGGCGGGGCCAGGGACGCTGTGTTGGCGGGGGCAGTGGGGTCCCCAGGCCAGGCCCCGAGCCAACCCTCAAGCCCCGGACCTGGGCCATGCCAGCCCTCCCCCTGGCCTAGGCTGGCTGGACCCCCAAGCCCCACGCTGGGCTGCACCGCCCCCAAGCCCCGCGCCGGCACCCCTGAACCAGGCTGGCCAAGCCCCAGAGCCAGGCCAAGCTGGCCCCAGAGCTGGGCTGCACCGGCCCCCGAGGCCCGCACCGGGCCCTGAGCCAGCCAGCCCCCGGGCCTCACCGAGCCAAGACCCAAGCTCCCAACCCGAGGCTCCCCCCATCACAGCACTTACTTTGCTGTGGGTAGGGGTCCCAGGGACTGGAGCCTCCAGCCTGGACAGGGCGGAGTGGGAAACGCGGCCAGGGGGAGAAAGCCTGGAGCCGCGGCATGCAGCTCTTGCGGCCCCCGGCCATGCTGGGAGGCGGGGCCAGCAGGGGGAGCCTGAGCAGCGCTGCGTACCGCTCAGGATCAGCCTGCATGCTAAGTTTGGCACGCGTGCCGGGGGTTGCCGACCCCTGGTCTAGGTGGTTTTATTATGTCGGAGGAGAGCTCTCTCCTGTTGACGTAACGCAATTACACAAGCACGTTTTCAGGGACACAGCTGTACCGATACAGCTGTGCTGCTGTAAATTTTAAGTGTTGACAAGCCCTTGCTTCTGTAGGCTGTGCAGACTTATACAGAGTGACAAATACCAGGTGTTTAGGTGAGAGGAAGATGAGAGCACCTTGAAGTGGGTAATTCTAGAATAACCTACCCCCGAGGAAATTTTTTTCTAGTGCTCTCATTCATTCATACCTTGAATCATGCGGGTTCATATCTTTGTCAAACTTGTGGCATATTTGTTCATATAAGTATCTTGGGTAAAATCTTGGGCTTACTGAAGCCAATGAGAACTTTATTACTGACTTCACTAGAACTAGATACGTTGTGGCAGTGAGTTTCTCACCTTCGTTCTGCATTGTGTAAAACTCCCTATGTGGCACAAAACATCAAAACCAAAACAATCTGAACTTCTTTCTGCATGCCAGATACTTAGAACCTAGAAATTCTTTGTGATCATTATGGTTCATTCTCTCCTGACCACTGATTATTGTGAGTTATAGTACAACTTGTGGGCCTGATCCTCTCATCACTGGAATTTTTAAAAGCAAGAATGGATGTTTGTCTAAAAGGTATGTTCAAATTCAGACAGGAATTAATTCAGGGAAGTTCAATGGCCTGTTTTATACAGGAGATCAGATTAGAGGATCACAATGACCCTTTCTGGTCTTAAAATTCATGAATCAACCCTCATTCATGAACATAGTCTTTACTCACACAAATAGCTTCATTGAAGTCAACCTGATTAAGTAAGCTCTGAAGTACAGGGCTCTGTACAGTGATGGTCGTTTCTAATTCCCCTCTGGTTATATACCAACTAGAGTGAGTCAAAATTAATCCATATTTCCATAAACATTTTTATGTTTGCCTCAGAATTTTGATGGAACATTTTGTCAAAATGTTGAATTTCAAAATAGCTCAAACAGGTGTTCTCCATGGTCAAAACATGATATTTCTGGAAAAGAGTTCAGATGGAATTTTAAATTCTCATCCTTACCAATGGAGGAGTGTTCCCCGACTATAATAATGGGGGTTGGTATGCTCAGTTGCTTAAAATTCTAGCTAGAAAGTTCTAATTTTTTTTTCCTGATGAGCAAGTGTGGTCTACTGCAGGGAACAGGAGATGGACCTCAAGAGTCCTGGCTTCTATTTCTGGCTTTACTGCTAGAAGACCTGGGGCAAGTGACATCATTGCTCTGTTCCTCAGTCTCCCTATCTGTGAAATGGGATAACCTCTGTAAATGGCTTCGAGAGCTGCTGATGAAAAGTACTGGATCAGAGTGAGGAATCATTAGTATTACAGCAGGTGCCTGGGTCTTTTTACCTTTTCCAGAGGAATACACAGACATATTCACTGATTAAAAATTATTCTGACCTCTTTTCCTTAGTTTTTGCCTAGTGCTTGCTGCCTTATCTGATTCCTCTGCAAAGTCATGTGCAGCATAGTCCCTCCTCCCGATGGCTCATCCCTTGCACATAATCAGGAGAGCAGGGAGGGGGGCTGGGTGTGAGTAATTTTCCATGCTCTATATGTAGGGAAATGGCTGACATCTTCAAAAGCAGCTGTATGGATCTCTCATAGCCACCAGTGCTGGAGGATGAACGAGACATTCTGAGCATGCATTTTCAGTTGCGTGCAATTGCTCTGCGGTTCACATGCTTCCCATCAACAGGGACATCAGATCACACAGCACTCCTTGAGCTTCCAGTACACTTTAATTCTGTTCCAAAGGAACATAATACTGTCCTCTTTGCTTGCTACATTTTCCCAAGGAAGAGCACCTGACACAACCCTGCCAGGCTTCTGCATGTAATACAGAATTTAGGGGAAACCTAACCTGCATTCTTGCTATTAGTTAGCAGAGGCCTCAGAAAGAAGAGAGGATAGTCCTTAGGGAATCTGGATTTTTTGTAGCTCTGTCCTCCAGCTCACCTCCCCAGCCTTGGGGCCAGTTCAGAGCTAGAGGGAACAGAATGTACTATCCTGGTGGACTTTTGGCTCCATGCACACAGACAAGAAGTATAAATATTCCCTTGATTGCACACATACTCCATATATTTGTTCTGGGAAGTCAAAAAGGCAATTAACTTTCCAGCATTTGTTATGCTAACAAATCCTATCTTTCTCTCCCACCTGCAGACTTTACCTGGGGTGATTAAGGAGAGGACAGACGATAAGAACAAATACAAATGATAAGGACTCAGCAACTTTGCAGAGCCCTCCCCCCAGGGCACTGCAGAGTGAGTTGAGAGGCGCCTACGGCAGGCACACTACAGAAACGGTGATTCTGAGGGAAGACTAAAACCAATTACATTCTCCCCCACCAAATACAACTGAGATATCATGCGATTGTAATAGTTACTACTGAGCCACTCCTTTATCAAAGCTAGAGTGTTTACATTTTGCGAAGTAACTGCAAAAGAAAAAAAAAAAGGCACAAGCAAACCTACTCAGGTATAATACGGACCCGAAGGTGGTTCAAGCAAAAAGCAAACCAACCGTTTTGGCTGGTGATGCATGCTCGACCGGAATGTCTTGCACGGCACCCGGCCGCGCTTTCTGCACAACACCAGGGAACTTTGCATTTTCAAACAGCCCGGGAGCTAGCAAGGAAACGCGCCACTTTTGCCCGGGAGGCTGCAGTGGGGGTGATGCACTCACATTGCACGAAGCCAATGACACAAGCCTGGCACTCCTTCGGTTAGATTTCGGTTACAACACAAACGTAAATCAGCTCATTAGGAGGTAGCGAATATTTCCAGGGGAAAGACAACCCCAGCATCAAAGCGTGGGGGAGGGCCCCTCCGCATGGCGATGGCAGGAGGGAATAATAGTGAATCCCTTCATTAACAGGGCAGAGCCTGATCTGTTACTCCAGTGTCACTCCCGGAGGGATTTCCACTCAATCTGCATTCTCGGAGTGACAGACGCCTCAGCCGAGATTCCATGTGGCCCTGTTTGCAAAGCAATCCGCCCAGTCTCAGCATGGTTACATAACAGAGTCCTGTGGCACTTTTAAAGACTAACAGATTTATTTATCACATGAGCTTTCGTGGGAGAAAATCCCACTTCATCAGACGCCTTGAAGAAAAAAAAAAAGTGCCACAGGACTCTGTTGTCTTTCTACAATAGACTAACAGGGCTCCCCCTTTGGAGTTTGACTACATGGTTACATCCTTCATTCAGCCCATTTCACTGCTCACTGGAGGTCTGCAAGGGCCAGAGCATGGTCTGTCTTTTTGGATTCATGGTGTTTCTTTAAAGGACAGAGGAAGGAAAGGGGATCGAATTCTTTTTCTCGTGGGACACACACATTTTCCACGAGGCTTGATTTGATTTGAGCACCCATTTCCACCCCCATCCACACCCTGTGCCTGCCTAAACTAGCCATGGTTAGACTTCAGCCATCTCCAGACCCTACCCCTAGTTCAGCAAAACAAACCAGGAGTCAGTTTTAAAGACTAACCGATTTATTTATCGCATGAGCTTTCCTGGGAGAAGATCCCCCATGGGTCAGAGGGTTAGATGAATGGGAGCAAAATAAACGTAGGGAAGTTTAAATCATAGGGTCAGTTCCAGAAAGCTAGCCCTGTTAGTGTAAATCAGCAAAGCTAACAAGGAGTCCTGTGGCACTTTTAAAGACTAACCCATTTATTTTCTCCCAGGAAAAGCTCAGGGGCACTAAATGTTAGTCTTTAATAGTGCCACTAGACTCCCTGCTCCTGGAACAGTCGGCTCGTCCACACCGCAGCAGGGATTAAACCTCGTAAACTAGTGGTGGGGAAGAGAAAATCAGGTCAATCCCAACAGAAACCAGATGCTCGAAGCGTCAGGAAACATGTGCAAGCAGGGTCTGCATGTGTGTCTCCAAGTGCATCGAAGCCTGATGCCGCAGCCTTGCGGCAAGGGGAATTAACTCGGATTGGGAGTGGAATAATCCCAGGATGCAGCCGCTGCGATTAGCGGCAGAAAGGGTTAAGGGCTCAACGCACATTAGCAGCAGCTCCGGCGCAAGGAGCCTCGAGAAATTTTTCGCTAGTCAAAGATCACTTACATTGAGGGGCGCTCGCGGCTGGCCGCTTCTGCCTCTTGTCCCGGCGGTTGTGGGCTCCCCTGGCACGGATCTGGGGCGCAGTTGCCCAGATGTGGAGAAGGGTGGCACTTGTCACTTACAGGCGTCACAGAAGGGTTTTGCCGACATCCAGATCCCCCCCCTCCACCCCCCGCCTTTGCCAAGGGCTCTTCAGCAGCAGGGACTAACTGAGGAATCTTGCTGCTGGCCCGGCCGTACTGATGGTTGCAGACGCAGAATGGCCAGACAGATATTGCAGATCTCTTCATAGTAACCCCCCCCCCCTCCACCCATGTGCAGTTTGTAAAGCTGTTGCTCCTCGGTTGATTAACTCTCACATTCCGGGCTGCTTTCCAGTCGCTTGCTGCACGGGCACGTGGCTCTGCAACGTGACTGCTTTCCCCCAAGAACGGGTAGGGTAGTTGCCAAATAGGCCAACCCTAAGCCAAACACTTGTGAGTGCGCTGCGAAGGGGAGGAGGGTGAGGTGGAGAAAAGCATAGTCCCAGGGAGTGACTCAGGACGTGTTTCCCTGGGCTGTTTTTCTCTTTGTGTCTCTGGAGATCATTGCTGTCCAAAAGTTGCCAACTGTCTTTAATGGAACAGACACCTCAGGTTGAAACAGAGGCAATAAAAAAGAAATACATCGCTTCAGGCATCAGCTCCTCTTTGCTAATTTGGTGGAAGGGGGCAAGACAATCACAGTTTCCTGGGGTTTTTTGAAAATGTTTTTTTTCTCCCTGATTCCTTGATTTACACAAACCACAAAGAGAGGCTGTCCCCAGAGGAACAGCCGAAACTGACCGTATTCAAAGAGCTTTCAAATTCATAAGGAAATACCCGGGGTGGGGGAAACGCTGAAAAATACTGAAAAAAATACATTTTTCTCTAATCGTTCAAGCATAATAATCTCAGGAGTTATTTGTCACAACAGGAGGAAAATAATTTCAGAAAAATACATTAATTTTTTTAAAAAGCTGACATTTTCAAAGGGACAATCCCAGTTTTTTATAAATGAGATTTTACCATATGTTCCACCTCTTTAAAAAAAAGGACTTCACCCCAATTAATTTAAACATATATAACCCTATTCAATATATTCCACCTCTTTAAAAAAAAAGACTTCATCCCCAATTAATTTAAACATATATCACTCTATTTAATTTTTATTATAACTGTGAGCATACTATATTGTCTGAAGTGTGCATGATACTTTACTGACAAGTATGAAAATAACATCTATGCCCCATAGAGCTCTTTAGCTCTCTAAACGTCCCTGTCATTGTTTATGTTTATTGATGGCACTTACTAAGGAGAATTTGGAAACCCTGCATTTATTAAAACAAAACAAAACAAGTAAAACAATCTAAGTTTGGGAAAACTGTTAGTTAAAATCATGAATAGATCTTTGACAATCACAACAAAACTAACTATATATTTATATATAATACCATCAGCAATATAGTGCTCTGCTTTTTAAGAACACTTAGCACTCAGATAGAACTATTTCTCTTCAAAGAGCTTTACGTATATTAACCTTCCAATGTCTCTGAGAAGTAGGTAGGGAAGAAAGTCATATTATCCCCATTTTACAGATCAGGCTATTTTATGGGGGCTGAAGTGTTAAGTGACTTGCCTCACATTTGCAAGGAAAGTGTTAACCAAAGGATTATGGTTCTGGAGTTCTTAGAAGCCACTGGTCAGCTTCTACTGAAATCGGCTACTTTTTTGTTTTCTACTTCTTATGACTTTTTAGCTTGGGGTTCAAAGCTGGGAAAGGGCGAGGAATCCCAGAGCACCAGAAGCTTCTTTCTCTTTAGTCACAGGCAAGGCAGGCTAAAGGGACATGGTAAGCATATGTACTGTTGGAGAAAAGAGATTCTGAATGAAGAGGAAAAAAAAGTGAAATTATATGGGAGACACAGACCACCCCTGTAAACCTATGATCATAATTGGCCTTGTTTTTTCCAAAACTCTAAAAGTTTCCACCGTAATTTTATTTTCTACCCCTAAGGATTCAAATCCCAGAAAGTCATATTATAACAATAATTGAAATGCCCCCTTCGAAACCATCCTTAATCTCTTATGAGGAAAACCTGATATAACATTTTGCATTTAAAAATAAATCTGGAGTGACTCAGGATTGGATTGTCCCCTCCTGCAGTAAAACCCATGGGAAGGGAGGAAGGCAGAGGAAAAGTCAGTGACATTCACCTACATTGTTCAATAGTGGATGGGATTTACTCTATTGTAAAATAGGCCACTGGATCTTCCCACCATCTTCATAGAACCCAGTTTGGAGCATTTTCTGGGGGATCTTCAAAGGGTTGCAGGTGGCTTAATGTGTGTCCTACCCCATTCGTTCTCTGATTCTTATTCCCACATGGACCCTAGCTCTGTGGAACATTCCAGGGTGTCCAAAGACAGGGGAAGGAGGATGACATGGAAGAAGGTGGCTGCCTGCAGGGCAGGATTGAGAATAGATTGGGACCCCACCACACATTGGGACCATCACAGAACTTGGGTGCCTGATATGGCTCTCGGTTTTTACTCAGTTTCACTTCAGGTTATTATGTAGTAGCAAACTGTTGCAATGTCTGGACTGCAAACACCGCACAAGAATGGATGCTTTTGATTTTGTACCTGCAGTTTAGAAAGTCATGGAAACATGATCTTATGTTTTGGGAAAGTGTGTGGAAATTTTTTTCCTTGTTGTTTATTTTTTTTAAAAGAAAAACCTAAAAGTTGGACTAAATTTGACCTGAGATTGTCCCCTTGACAAATCACAAGCTATAAAGCCATATATTTAATTAGCGGAGTTTATTTGTATTACCGTCTAGGTACTGTAATTTCCCTTTGAAATAACAATGCCCTTTATGTAAGATCTTTGTTTGCTTTGCAAGAACTTGAACTCTTTGGAAACTTGGAATGCCTGTTCTAACTTATTGGATTTTTTTTATGGTAGCTCAAATTAGCAATATAGTTTCCCCACATAATTACATGTCATCATGTGCCTTGTCTTAGACACACAGTAAAGTGCCAAACAATATGAATCATACTGTAGCTATTTCAAATCATCATTTTATGCATAACAAAGTTACAAAGGTAATTCATATTTAAGCATCAAGGCATGCTCAACATTCTGTTTTGCTTTCACAACTTTCTTATCCCCAATGATGCATTCACTAGATTAAATTTGTCATCCATTCTGGATTTTTTGGGGGACTGTCATAATTTTAAGGGGTCTGTCTCATACTGCAAACCTAAGGCCCTATCTACATACAGAGTGTATAGTATACTGTATAACTGTGTTGGTTAAGGATGTGTTGTTAACTATTATTTATTTATGTATATATTTATTATAATACCTATAACATATGGAAGAAGGGGAAGATAACAGTAAATGTGATCGAGTCCTCTGGGCCCCCTCTTGTAACAGATGACTCGCATGCCCTCTTCTTGTTCGGCACTCATGCTTTGTGAATTTACAATGAGAAGTCCACTGGTCTCACAGTCCAAGTCTGGCCCTGAGGCTCCCAGCTGCTTGCCTTGCTAGCCCTGAGGAAGACAATGGAGGGCTCCAGGCCCTCTGCCTTGCCACGCCCCTTCTTTCTTCCTTTTTCCAGTCCCCTTATATTGCCTGCCCCCAGAGAGTCAGCTGTTCCCTGTTACTTCATTAGGCCTGGCTCTCCCTGGCCCTTATCATCTCCTAGGTGTGAGGCACTGCTGATTCAGTCGTGTATCCTCAGCTCAGCGGCAGTTGAACGGAGATACGAAAGTTACTTAAAATAACTTGCGTATCTCAGTTTGACTGTCCTATACCCAGCATGTTCACAGTGCTGAGTCAAAGGGAGAGGTCTCCCTTCGACTCAGCACTACTCCAGTTGCCGGGGTGCTCTTAGTAGATCAGCTTCCCGATTGACTGAGCGGGTCTTCACAGACCTGATCATTTGATCGAGAAAGCTGATCTGATGGCGGCACGTCATTGAAGGCTAACCCTCAGTGTCTGGAGTGAGGTCCGAAGCCCCTCTACTCTGCCACAGTAAGGAATCTAAATCAGAAGTTAGGAACTGTACCATATTGATACAGGAAGTAAAGGAACACAAGGAGAAATCTACGGCCAGCAGAGTTAAGAACGATAAGAAGGAGTTTTTAAAGTACATTAGGAACAAAAAGAATCCTGACAATAGTATTGGTCCATTACTGGATGGAAATGGTAGAGATATTAATAGAAAGGCAGAAAAGGCAGAAGTGTTCAGTAAATATTTCTGTTCTGTATTTTGGGAAAAAGCAGATGATGTAGTCATATCACATGATAACACTCCTTCCATTCCACTAATATCTCTGGAGGATGTCAAACAGCAGCTATTAAAGTACTTTACATGAGCAGGTCCAGGTAACTTGCCGCCAAGAATTTTAGAAGAGCTTGCTGGACTGTCAGTGTTTATTTCCAATAAGTCTCGGCACACTGGAGAAGTTCCAGAAGTCTGGAAGAAAGCAAATGTTGTGCTGATATTTAAAAAGAGTAAACAGGATGACTTGGGAAATTATAGAACTGTCAGTCTGACATCAGTCCCGGGCGAGATAATGGACTGACTGATATGGGACTTGACTGATAAAGAATTAAAGAAGGGTAATACAAAAAAATGCCAGTCAGGATGAGTATATGGACAATAGATTCTGTCAAAGTAACTTGATACCATTTTTGATTAGATTACAAGTTTGGTTGATAAAGGTACTAGTGTGAATGCAATATACTTAGACTTCGGTAAGGCCTTTGGCTTGGTCCCACGTGACATTTTGATGGAAAAACTAGAATGATATAAAATGAACATAACACTTTAAATGGATTAAAACTTGGCTACCTGATACATCTCACAAAGTAATTGTAAAAGGGGTATCATCATCCAAGGGGTGTATTTTTAGTGCGGTCCTGCAGGCATCAGTATTTGACCTTATGCAAAACTATATCAGTCACATGGTACTATGCTCTTTGGGCCACCCAACCAGCACTTCAAGGTGGCAAACTCATTTCAGGATACAAACAAGGAGTCAAGTGGCACTTTTAAAGAAGAACACATTTATTTATCGCATGAGATTCTGTGGGAGAAAATCCCACTTTGTCAGACACTTGAAGATGGGGCACTTATAGAATGGGAGGAAAATAAATGAAGGGAAGTATAAGTCATAGGATCAGATTAGACTGTTACAGCAAATTCAAAGCAATTGTTTACATTCAAATAATGGAGAATAGCTATTAAAGGGATATTTCAGGATATGTTAGAGTTCTAGCACAGAAAAAATTGGTATGTGTGCAGTAGAACATTGCCAGTATATTTTTCTCACCTGTGGTTATACGGAATAAGTTTTAATTGCAGCTTTGCATTTTGCCATGCACCTAAGAAGACCGTAGCTATTGTTCTGGACTTCTCTGTGTTTTACATTACGCAGGCAAGCTCGGAAAGGAATAGCATTTGCTACTGGGTTCTACTGTTGTAAAATTTTGTTTTTCACAGAAGTGAATCCTTGCCACAGCTTCACTAGTTCATCTTTCTGAGAAGCAAAACTTCTTCTAGAAGAAAACAACTCAGTGCTCCTCTGGATCTCTGTTAATCACACAAGTAACTCAATGTGAGGCCTCTGAAGTGTCAGGTTAAAGGGTCAGAATCTTTTTCCTTTTGCAGTACAAAAGTACATACCACTGCAACCATAAAAAAATGATGGCATGTTGCCAGTATGGACAGAATGCAATTTACTATGGGTATTCTTTGTTTCTTAGGCCCCAAGAGGAGTGGTGGGAGAGGTGGAATGCGACACAGGATGTATGTAAATTAGAACAACCCTAGAAACAGGCTCTAATTTGCGCCAGAGAACAGTCAGCAGAAAGGTGGCTGAGGGCCTGTTTGCATGGGGAAAAATGACCTTTATAGCTATTCTGGAATAGTTATTCTGCTATTGCTATTCCAGAAAAGCTCTCTTTGTGGACTCTCTGGGTGTGTCTACACTTGTAAATTAAGTCGACTTAAGGAAAAGTTAAGTTGACTTTCTAAAACCTCGTTTTAAGTCAACTTTTGGGTTAAGTCGACTTTAGAAAGTCAATTTAAGCCAGTGTAGACTTGGAGTAGCCCTAAGTCGACTCGAAGTCAACTTAGGGCTCTCCAGGACTTCCCCACTGCCCTCGCTGCCAGGGTGGCTGACACAGGGAGAACCTGTCATGCCCCCCCAAAGGGCAGGGCAGAGCCCTGCGAACCCTGCCTCTATGCCCTGCCAGGGTCCCTGACCTCCTTTGCCCCATTGTACCCAGCAAAGGCTGAGCCCCCTGGCACTTGGCAAGGAGTGCCCCCCTGCCATCGTGGACCAGTCCCAGGTCCACCTAGCCTTTACAAGTCGACCTAGGCATCCAGTGTGGACGCTCTAGGTCGACTTTGTAGGGTCCCCCCTAAGTCGACTTAAATTTTAGGTGTGGACATGCTAAGTCGACCTAAATTTACAAGTGTAGATATAGCCTCTGTTCTGAAATAAAAGGGAATGTACTCTGGCACACTTATTCCACTTTAGAAGCAAAGTAATCATTCCAGAATGAAATCACTTTTATACTGGACTATAGTGTCCACGGTCCACTTTGGGGAGCTATTTCAGAATAGCTAAATTATAGGAGTCTAGGTATAGCAGAATAGTTCCAGCTATGATGGTCAATTTTCCGTATGTTGACAAGACCCTAAAGTCACTTTTCCCTCTCTTCTCTGTCCTGCTTGAAGCATAAGGATGATGTATTTAACGAGAATCCAGTTCCTTTCATGAGTAAGGGCCTAACTAGTTCTTGCCAGAGGGAAACTAGAACGCAGTGGTAAACTCAGTCAACAACTTAAAGTGGCCACATGTCCCAGTTTTACTAGGCTAGTCTCATTATATAAAATAAAGTCTCAGGCCATGTTGACACTCAAAATGCTGCATTGATCCTCATGGATCGACAGAGCGGGATCAATTGAGTTGCAAATGTGGACCTGCTCAATCGATCCCAGAAGTGCTCTCGCTTTGACGCAATAACTCCACCCCCCCAACTGGAATAACGCTGTGCCGATGGGAGAGTGTTGCTGGTCGATGCAGCAGAGTGAAAACAGCGCAGTAAGTAAGAATAATTAAGTCAATGGGAGAAACGCATTCTGCGGCACGCAGATTGCATATCTCTGATCAACTTAGCCTCGCAGTGTAGACTAGGCCTTAGTGTCCCAGGAATGTCTTTTGGGATACCTGAAATGTACCAATTTTTTATTGAATCAGTCAGGTTTATGTATATATATATAGACACACTGTCCAATGGATGAAGAGCGTTTAGAGCAAAGAGAAGAGTCAAATGAACATCGATGATATCCAAGCTGCCCATTGGTTCAAATTGAATGTTAGTGACACTTGCTCAATGTTTCATGATAAACTCATTCAGAATGAAAAAAAAAATAGATATATGCTTATCTCACTATCCAGAAGCTAGTTAGCATTAGGGACACCAGGACACAATTTTGAAAAAGAAGCGTACTTCATCTTTTCTATGATTATGTCATGTTACTAAAATTGTCACCAGAAAAATATTCTGGTTTTTAATTTTTAAAATATGGCCACTTTCAAAATGGTGACTCCAATATCTTCCCATTTATTTTATTAGCTATCTGGGGTAAAGATCCACCTTATAGGTAGCCACAGCACATTCCAAACCTTGACCCAAAATGATGTGCTGCTGTTAGACTGTAATTGCTTCTCTTTAAGGCCAACATGCATGCCAGGGAGCAGTTGGTTATAGGAACACTAAAGAGCATATTAAAGCTAAACATAATGCTTTTTTGGCAGCCTTCCAAAGCTTTTATTTTCCAGCTAAACAATACTTAAGATCCTGTATGCTGCAAGTCAGCCCAGAGTTAATTGTTTAAACCTGTTTTAAAATCCTTTAGGATAGAGGATTCAGTGCAAATGCAGCCAACCCCCTCTGGATTGATGACTCAGCGAGTGAGAGAGAGATGTACTGGGTTGAAAGTCACATACAAAAAAAAAAAAGGGGGGGGGGGGGATTGAGACTTAGTTATTGTATGGTCCTTCTCTTTGGGATCTGGGATCCTCCTGGGTTTGCAGTAATGGAACCAGACTTTGTGGTATGGTCTGCCACTGGTGCGCCCTCCTGGTCTTCAGAAAACCACTTCTAATAATTTTATTCTGTAAGTGCCATGGTACTACCTGTGTGGAATGGGCCAGAGATGGGCCATTGGACCTGACCTCCTTCCTTCACACTTTGGAAAACTTTATTCATTATTTTATTATTATTATTTAGCACTTACATGGCATTTTATTTATTAATTGTTCCATCAAGAGGCCCTAGGCACTGTATAAACACTTATTAAGCAGATTGTTCAAGCACCAAAGATCAATTTATAGAACCTGGATCCATGCTTGCCTGTTCAAGACAAGCTCTGAACTTGATCCTTTGGCAGATAGCTCTGTGATGAAATGGGGTTTATCACCGTGCTGCCCAACTAAGCTGTAATCGAAGAGCTGTTTTCTGTGCAGGTGGGGAGGAAACATAAATTTACAATGTAATATCCGTGTGGGAGAAACCCCCCAATTAACAGAATGACAAAAGCCTATCTCTATTATGTGAAAAGACATTGTTGCTGGTTTAGGAGGGAATGCTTTGAGGAAAAAAATGGCCTAACATTTTATGCTGGTTAGAGATAATGAGAGGCACAAAACTGTAATCAAATGGGTTTTACCCCGTTAGTCTAAATGAGGATATATAGACAGTGTATTCTTAACCTAGTGGAGGAGGCTAAAGGAAAGGAGGATCTCTGATGACACACACAGACCACTTTGGAACATGTGTAATCTTTTTGGGAACCTGCCATTTTGAGCAGTGGATCAGACAAAAGAGTTTTCCATCTATGCCACTGGTAATATTTTATTATTCTGTAACTTCATCTTAGAACACGGTGTGCTGAGGTGTCTACCTCACACAAGGCCTGAAAGGCTAAATGAAGCCAATTAACTTTAAGATGCACCTAGAGGAAATCTAGAGAATGTTTGTGCCTAACTGCAGATGATGTCCAGCTGGAGAGATGACCTGAGCAGGTTCTATAGAGAGAGGAAGATGGTAGGCTGTGGGAAGAGACCTGTAGTTGTACTCCCTGGTACAGGGGGAAGAGTGAGAAGTTGTAAGAAGCAATTCAGGGAAGGAACAATGGGGATTTGAAGAGTAAAAGCCCAGAGCTGCTGGGTTGAGGGGCCCTAGATGGAAACCCAGCATAGAGGGTGGGCCTGGGTTCCCCTCCCAGCCATCGGGGAATGGAGCACCTGGGACACTTTGCCTCAGAGGGCTTGTGAGATGCTGTAAGGGGAGGAGAATTTTAATGTGACTTAGCCAGGAGAGGAAAGTGCTGCTGCTCCTGGTGCATGAGAGGCCATGGAGTAAGTGAATGGGATGATGGTCTGGGGAATCACAGGAAGGGGCATCAAATCAGGTGGCAGAGCTAACTCCCTGTTTGGTGCCTAAAGTAAAAGGCCTCTTTCCAGGTTTTTTTTTTTAATTTTGTGATTTGTCTTTCCACTTGTGCAATTTGCCAGTCAAATCTGCTCCTGTTTAGGCCATTTGACTGCTGTCTCAGATGTTACTAGTTGGGATTGTCATTGGCTGTCACCTAGGAGAAAGAGCTTAATTAGTTTATGATAGTAAAGGCTTTTGAACATGTAAATTGCTAAATCAGGATGATTACTGAACTAATCATTAAACTAAAATATGACTTTGGAGGGGGCTAAGCCAGGTTAACTCATAACTTGGGTAGAGAAGGGGGTTGTGATGTTCGTCACTAAGGGATTTTCCCTAGTCATTTAACATGGGTTGCAGCTTGAGTGTTTTCTTTAACTCTGCTGAATAAGACACAAACCCCCATCATTTGTGGTGTGGCAAGTGCACAAGTTAGTCAGCAACTCTCAGCACACAGGGTAGACCTCAAGGACTTCCCTCAGAGTTGCTCATTCAAACAATCTCGGGGGTGAAAGCAGGCTAGCAGGGTGACACAACAGTCAAAGGCTGAGTCCTCCGCTGTTCCATTTGTGCTCCAATTCTTCCTCCTCTCCCCAAAATGAGTTGCATGAATGCCAACATCAAGTACAGGTCACTGCTCTGAGTAGGCTCGCTGGCTTACTGCCATCTGGAATGTAGGCCAGAGGTAGAAATCAGGAACATGGCTACCTGAAACAGGTTTAATTTTGTGAGTTGCCTGGTTTGCACCATTTCCACCCACAAACCACAAAGGGGACAAACAAGTATCCTGCAATTCCCACTGAGAGCATTGTGACCCTATGAACCATGGGATGTGCACCAAGGCTTGGCACCATCCATGACTAAGTATACCCCCTATGGATGCAGATCATTGTAGAAATCCCCTGCCACCACTTGACTCTTACTCTGTAAAGTGCCCACTCTCCCTCAGGGTAAGTTATCCCAAGATAGTAATTTGATGTTCAATTATTTTAGGGAATTCAGTAGTGTGGGAACAGCCCAAGAATGACAATAATAAGATAGCAAGGAGTATTTGGGATTCAGGGAAAATTAAACTATTTAAAAGATATTAGGGAAAGTTAGAGACTCAAAATGGAATAACATATCCATGCACCTCTGGATTTGGGTAACATTTATATTGTGGTTTGAAACATATTTGAGCTTTTTGGTTTGGGCCTATCTTTCATGTTAGTTGTTTTATAGCATAAGGTGTTTTTTTTTAAATATATTTTTCAATGGTTGTATGACGTCTTTTGAGCTGTTTGGCAAAAGATGGGGGCAGTCACCTAATGAGCAAACATCATTTTATTTTGCCTTGTGGAGCTATAAGAAAGTCCTTATTTTTGCTTTGTGATTTCTTTTTCTTCGTGGTGAAGACGCTGAGTTTTGTGGATGACATTTGCCAGAATGATAAGAACAAAGGTCTTCATCACCTTCATATCACTGAATTGACTTTATGGCAAGCATCAGGTCTCATAAACCCAAGTCTGAAGGCAATAAATAAGGGGTTTTCATAAGTGTTCAGTGTTGGCTTATTTTTGTTCTTATTCAAGTCAACTGTAAAACTCCCACTGATTTCAGTAAGAGCAGAACCATGCAACTCTGCACTGTTGCAAATCCCAGCCTAACTCTTAACAAAACCCTCTTCCGAACATTTTGCTCCAATTCAAGTCCTCCCTTGTCTGATTGCAACTGGCAAGCAGCATCTGCAGTCAGACTTCCTAAATGAAACTTACAAGGCCTCTCAGACCTCAGGCTTCAAGGCAGAACTTATCACCAGCAGGTGACAGCAAGAAACTTTCCCTGCTCTGTAATGCACAGTTAGGTGCATTATGGGTGTTTTATGCCTTCCTCTGCAGCATCTGGCACTGGTCACTGTTGGAGACAGGATACTGGACTAGATGAAATATTGGTCTGTTCCAGTGTTGCAATTCCTATGTTCCTGTCTCCGTGGTGGGCTAGCATCCTGTGATATCCTTCCAGCTGGTAATATGCCCAGGACAAAGTTTTAGCACCATCAGCCTCCCGAGTTGCTTGTGGCCTCTCAACACAAACTGTTTGAATGCAACAAGTGTTTGGAAATGTGCTGTGTTTCTCTGCGAGGGTGCCAGTGTGTACAAGAGTAGGGAGAAATGGAGATTTTCAGAGCTTTGCAAGTGACAGAGTGCAACCCTCCTTCATCCGCCTTCAGGGAAAAACAAATGAACATTTAAGCCATGTAGGACATGTTTACATTAACCATCCAAATTTGCATTCACTGCAGAAAAGCTCTAGGGATTAATTTCCCTTGGTACAAATGCAGCTGTTGCTATCCCTTAAGCCAACACCCCGTACACGTGGTGCAAGAGAAAGCTAAGAGGCAAAATCAGAGTAAAACTTGCTGCTCAGGTCAATTGATTTTATTTTTAATCAGATGGCTGCAGTTTCTCAGGTCAGTTTCATAAACTGCCCTTGTTCTCTCTGCTCATACCAGATACATGAGGAGATTCAGGCCATTCATTCATGGTGTAGATTCCCTACAGTCTGCAGCAGGAATGCTTCTTCCTAGTTCTGGTTAGCTGCCAATCAGAGCAATTAGCCAATTGCCGGCTATGTGTCTTTATAGAGAGGTTAGGTATTTTGCAGGCTAAAATGAGCATGTATGTTCAGTCAAGTGAGTCAGCAAACTTCTGATTTTATTTACACCTGACATATTTTGAGAAAGTTCTGGTGCCACAAATTAAGTCTTGGGGTTTTGAATGTTTACTACCGGTATTATTTACTTGTAGTGTGGTAATGTCTAGGAACCCTGTCACAGAACAGGACCCCACTGTTCTAGGGGCAAACACGGTCCTTACCCCAAAGAACTATGTGTTTGTGGAGGAGAGAGAGAAGAAGGGGGTGGGGAAAGGCAGAGTTTCTTGAATATTTAGCATTTGTTGAGCACAAGAAGTAAATGTGGTGGGTGTGTTACAATGATGGCAATTTTATTAGTGCATATATGCAACCAAAATAGCTCATAGATTGTTCTTTCACTGTCCTCTTTGAGCTTCTTTTCTCATTTATGAGGCTGGATGAAAAGGGTGAAATATGTATCATTTGGCTATGAGATGACTATGTGGGGGGATGTGATAACTATCTATAAATATTTCAGGGGTGCAAGCACTGAGATGAAGGCGGATTGTTTAGTGAAATCCAAGGATGAGTAATGAGGAGATAGAGGATGTGAGTTAGGAAAAGATTATTCATCCTGAGTATCTGGAAAAATGTCATATTGGTTACAATCTACTAGGTTGTTGACTGGTCCCCTAAGGGAAATAGTGGGAGTGAGATATTTAAAAATAGATGGGGCAAAGAACTAGAACATGTGCAATCAGAAACAATCCTGGTCTGGCCCCAGGTCATAGCTGAGCAATAGTCTTCCCTTTCTATCTTCTGTGATTCTCTTCTCCCAATTTATTTCTCTTCTCTAATCCCTGATATTTTTAGGAATTCCATACTGGATCAGACATGTGGTCCATCCATCTAGCCCAGTATCTCCCTTACCTTTTGCCCTATCTGTCCTCTCCCCCTGCTAGGATGGCCAGATGTCCTGATTTTATAGGGACAGTCCTGATATTTGGGGCTTTTCCTTGCCAGTCCACTCCCCCACCATGATTTTTCACATTTGCTATCTGCTCACCTTGCCTTTTGCCCTTCTTCTTTTTCCTCTGCCCTTTTTGTTCCCTCTAGTCCTTTCTTTCCCTACTACTTGCTGTTCCATGATTATTTCCATCCTAAACTATTTACTTGGTTTACTCCCCCTCCCCCCCAATTCTTTTGGCTTTTATCATTCACTGTTGTGTAGCATTGCTGGGTTCCAACATGAGAGCACCATTAACAGATATCCTGAGCATTTTTCATCCATACATCTCAAAGCACTTTGCAAAGGAAGGCAGTGTCATTATCCTTGCTTTTAGACATGGGTAAACTGAGGCACGGAGTAGCAAAATTATTTGCCCAAAGTCACACAAGCAGGTTAGTGGCAGAGCCAGAGATGGAATTACTCAGTTCACCTGAGTCCCAGGCCTATGCCTTTTCCACTGGACAATACAGCTTGTACTATTGTGACCTGTCTGGTCTGCAGCTCAGTCCAGAAGCACATGGGCAGAGTGAGCAGTGTGTTATCATGAGAAAACAACCCATGTATTAGGCAGCGCAAGGGAAGAGAGTTGTCATGATTTAGGCTTTTTAAAGGTAGTAGTTAGGTGCTTGGGGAGATGAAGGGTGGGGGAAGCTGAAGATCTTTTTCTCATTCCCCCCACCCCATAATAAATACTTAAGACATTGTTACCATTTCTTTTAACAAATAAACAAGGCAGCTGTAGCATTATATACCAAGTAAGGAAATCTGTATAAAACATTCCCCAGATTTGAAGTAATCATGTTTTTCAAGAGAATATTTAAAAAAAAGAATTGGCACATAGCATCTTCTCCTTAGACCAGGAAGACACACACATTTATTTCCAGTAGCAGCACACAGCATACTGACTGTAAATAGGTGAGAATGTTAAACAGACCCAGTTTCCCTACTGGCTCCTAAAAAACAGGGATAAATTCCTCTGCAGAGAAAAGACAGATGGCATGGGCATTGCTAAAAACCTGGCTTCCCTGTAGAAGAAAACTATGCAAACCCTAAGACTCAGCGCATGGATGATTGTTAATTAATTATTCATACTATTGAGATGTTCTCATTCTTTGCCAGTAGCACAGAGGTCTGGCAGAAATGTTATCTCTGTTGGGAGGCACGGTATTTCCAAGAAGGTTGCAACCTAGCCTCCATCTGATGAATGATGCACTCTTTATCCTGCCGGGTGGGGGAGTCAGGACATTGTTGGTGCTGGAGTTATAAACAAATGAACTGAGACTGGTGGATGGTGATTGAGAGCCGATGCACTGGGGTAACTGATAAAAAGAGTTACACATTGTCTGCAATGTAAGAATAGACCGTGTTGTCTTCACAGTAAAAGGACTGAGAAATCAAAAGCTTCTATTCTGGGTTTGGAAATCATTGGAACATATCATTGCAAGGAAGCATCTCACAACAAAGACTAACTACAATGTTTGCTAGCTCCTGTGACAGGGGAGAGAAATCAGGGACAGGAAACAGACCTCTGTAAGATGGGACCTGCAGATGATCCTGATGCATTTCATGTCATCTTTGAGAGAGTGGCCATGGGAGCTGGTTGGGACAGACTGAGGTGGGTCCCTTCAGCTGACATCCTATTTAATTGGGGAATCAGAGGCAGCATCTATAGCTTGCTGTGATGAGCAGGGAAGAGACTATGATATGTTTAAGAGAGTCATCCTGGACTTGGTGAGCCTGTGCATGGGAAAAGTACTGCCAGAAATTTAGAGCTGCCACACTGGGATGCTATGGCACCTTGTGTTTGCTGGAAAACTGGGCTATGTGTTGATTATGGACAAGAACACAAACAGTGGGGGAGCTTATGGACTCTAATTCTGGAACAATTTCAGCCTGACCTGATCCTATGTCATACACTTCCCTGCATTTAATTTCCTCCCATTCTATAAATTTCCCATCTTCAAAGCATCTGACAAAGTGGGATTTTCTCCCACAAAAGCTCATGCGGGTACTTACAGGCTGAACGGTTCCCTGACTATACTGTGATATCACAGAAAAAGGCAGATAAACTTAATTCAATAAGGATTGTCCAGGATTTTGCAAGAAATTGCCTTATCACAACATATCACTCTTGTCCTCCTGCTAGTTGGTACACAACTTCACCTCCAAGGAGCTCTCTCTGTGGGATGGCTTGGAGTGATCTCTGTCCATCATGATGAGGTGAGGGACATCAGAACCTCTTTGATAGCATCAAGCTCCATTTTAGTATTCAGTCCTCCTCTCAGCCCCAAAACTGGTTGCATTCCAGTGGTGCTTGTACTTGGGTTGAAATTTAATTAAGGGCATTAGGCACCCAATGTTTGCATTCTAGTGGAATGTGGCTGCCTTGTACACTTAGGCAGCTTTGAAAATCTCAGCCACAGTGCAGTTTGAGCTCTTTATGGATCAAAGGTGCTACTAACCTCTGATGTTAGTGTTTGTACTATGACTCCCTTCCCTGCACATTTGTCCAATTACATCTGGACCTTCTCCTGCAGAATTGTGTGTGTCAGTTGTCACTGTAATCAAAGGAAAGGGTACATGTCCCACAACATTTCCAAGGAGGTCCATGAGATTCAACACAACAGAAGTCTAGAGTTAGGAAATAAGATCAGGTTCACACCCCGACAACTGACAGTGACCCCCTCCTACCCATTTGGGAGTCACAACTCACAGTCTGAGATCTGTGGCACTTTTAAAGACTAACAGATTTAAAAGTGCCACAGGACTCTGTTGTCTTTCTACAATAGACTAACACGGCTACCCCTTTGGAGTCTGAGATCTGTGCTCAAAGTGAAATAGAATTAAAAAAAAAAAATCCTGCTTTTTCAGCTGCAGCTGGGTGTCTTGTTTTCCTATCATTAATCATAAATTGTAGTCCAGCTCCTTTTATAATCCCCAGGCCTGGCTGGCTGGGATCCCACAGGACTTCTTGTTGGCACCAGAAATAGCACACTTGGGGCTGCCAAGTTCCTGAATATATAGTAAGTGGCGGGAGATTTATCTTTCCTGAGTGGGGCATCTTGAAAACATCTACCTCAAGAGGATGCAGGGCAGCAGCCGGAGGGGAAGAATACTTATTACTTCTGGGGCATGTTGTATAAGGGTAGGGGAGAAAGAGAGACCATGGTACTCCTTACTGTACCCCACCACCAAGTGTTAGGCGATGGCCAAGGCAAACTCACCAGTGAATGCCCTAGTGAACACTAGTTAGGTTAGCATGGGAAAATGAATGACAGCTGTTCATGTCTCAGCAGAGAAACCTGACTGGCCGGGGTGACATGAGGACGCAGTGGGTGCATCTAAACTTGCATCTAAGCTTGCTTAAGTCAACTTAATTTACTCTGCGTCTACACTACACTTTCCTTAAGTCGACTTAAGCAGCTGCTGAAGTCGACTTAAGGAAAAATTAAGTCAACGTTGTTAAACCTACTTTTAAGTCGACTTTCTGCTTAAGTCGACTTTCTAAAGTCAACTTAAGCCAGTGTAGACATGGAGTAGCCCTAAGTCGACTCTAAGTCGACTTAGGGCTCTCCAGGACTCCCCCACTGCCCTCCCTGCCAGGGTGGCTGGCACAGGGAGAGCCTGGCATGCCCCCCCCACAGGGCAGGGCAGAGCCCTGCCCACCCTGCCCCTATGCCCTGCCAGGGTCCCTGTCCCCCTTTGCCCCATTGTACCCAGGTACAATGGGGCAAAGGCTGAGCCCCCTGGCACTTGGCAAGGGGTGCCCCCCCGCCACCATGGACCAGTCCCAGGTCCACCTAGCCCTTACTAGTCGACCTAGGATTCCAGTGTGGACGCTCTAGGTCGACTTTGTAGCGTACCCCCAAAGTTGACTTAAAATTTAAGTGTAGACATGCTAAGTCAACTTAAATTCACAAGTGTAGACATAGCCAGGGCGAGGAAAAGTGCCACCCTGCAGTGTTTTCTGTCTGGAGGGCTGCACTGCAAACAGGAAGCACCATTCCTACTGCACTGCTCTTGAGAAGTAAGGAATTTGCTTCTGCTACTGTGAGGTGCGTTCTGCAGGCTGGACTCCCTATTTTAAGGCAGATGAAAACAATGAGTCCTGTACACTGGGAAACGACCCGTAACTAGGGTATTTTTATATATAAAGGACACCACTTTCACCCGGATGCCATCAGTTAGGCTTCTCAGCCTATATTTAGCACCTACAAAACAAAACACCCTCCCCCCTCCCAATTTTTAAAAAGGCAAAGAATCCCATGGAGAGGTATTGTACAGAACAAGGGGAGGACAAAGCATGGACCTCAAGTGGACCTCAGGAGGGGCATGTTTAGATTGGGAAGCAATGAGCAGGTATGTGTGAGCCCGGGTTTGGAAGAGAGGTAGTGGTACCGGTAAGGAATGCTGTACTTGGGGAGTTACCACACTCTGAGCAGGCTCTAGCCTAACACAGGAAGAGCGGGGTCAAGTCAGGTCTGAAGGGTATGAGGGTGGTGCAGAGAACTAACCTATTCTCCCATCTGTACTATGCATGTTTCAAGTCAGGGCTGGCTGTGCTTTGCTTTTATGAGCAATCAGTTAGCTACAGAAAGCCCTCCTGTGTGGTTATGAGGGAGGAGTAAGGGAAGAGAGAGGAGCAGGGATTTCACGCCAAAAAAAAGGGGGGGCATGGGGTATGTCTACACTGCAGCTGGACAGTGTAAATCCCAGCTCAAGCAGATCTATTGGAACCTATTGGTACAAGCTCAGCTCCAGCTAGCGCTCCAAGAAACAGCAGCATACACATTGGGGCAAAGGCGGTGGCTCATGGTAGTCACACCAGTCCAAGCGTGCCCCCTCTCCCGCGTGCAAGCGTGGGCCGCTGGACTGAGCTGCTCTTGCCTATGCCACAATATTTACCCTGTTATTTTTGGCATGCTGGCTTGAGGTGTGCTAGCGTGAGCCTGTTTGCTTGTGTTGGGAATTGCACCTGCCAGGTGCAGAGCAGATGCACCCCAAAAGATTGAATTTTTAAAGATGGATCCACCCAACCACACATACAGATTTGTACTCGCCCAGCATCTGCATGCAAATACTCAGGTCATGTCTACACTAGAAAATTGTTCCACAGTAAGTCCTTGCACTATAATAAATGCGTTGTATTTATAGTGCAATTGTGCATTCACACTGCGCTCCTTATGACGCAAAGGAGTATCCACACTGTTCTTTGCATTTCCGCAAGAAAGAGCATTGAATTGTGGGCACCTATCCCACCATGCCACTCGTCAGCTTCCAGTGCTAGGAACCCTGGGTAGAAGGAGAGGAGCACTGAGCACTGTGGGCAAATGTACAAGTTCCCCTGGGACACTGTATTTCCTTGTCATCATTTACTGTAGCTACTAGCAACTTGCATCCTCTTTTAACTTTGCCCCAGGAAAACAGGAAAAAGTTCAAAAGTTCCCAGGACTCACAGGAAGGGGGGGGGGAGGGGTAGTTGCATCAGAGCAATGGAGTCCAAGCGGAAAACCAGGGTGGTCAGGATTGGAATTCTGGGACATTTCTGGAGGCCACTTCTTGCGGAAGAAAATTCTGTCAGCGTTCACGTTCACACACACTTTATCACATAGGTGACTTTAGCCTATCTGGGGTCCTAGGCAAAGGCCCCTTGGGAGCCCCCCTATAGGGCTCTCTGGCACTGGCTCTGCCCCCCCATGGCCTCAGTGTCCCATCTGGGACCCCAAAGCCTTTGGGCTTCCCAGAACCTGGAGCGCAGCAGTGCTGGCAATTGCCGGCGCTCCAGCTCTTCAGGAAACCCCAGGGTTTCCTTCTGATCAACTGGCGCGCCAGCCATTGCTGCCCCACGCTCCAGCTGATCAGAAGGAACCCTGGGGTTTCTTTCTGATCAGCTGGAGTGCCGGCCATTGCTGCCCGGCGCTCCAGCTGATCAGAGAAA
>ML685821.1:14582456-14597513 GCA_007922175.1 Pelusios castaneus
GCTTTGAAGTGGGATTTTCTCCCACGAAAGCTCATGCGATAAATAAATCTGTTAGTCTTTAAAAGTGCCACTGGACTCTGTTGTCTTTCTACAATAGACTAACATGGCTACCCCTTTGGAATTTAACCCTGATTAAGGGCAACTCCATCTCTCTGTGAAGATGGGTTCCAGGGTGCTGGTTCTGAAGCACAAATCCCACAGCAGTATATCTTCATAACATTGTGCATCTGATAAGCAAACTAATGCACACAGATGGATTCCTTCTGCACCATTGTTGCTCATCAAACTGCTTAAAGGACCTGCGTGTTGCCTTGCACTTTGCTGGAAAATGGCAATTGCAGTAATGCAGAGACCTTCCTAGGGTCCTCTTTCAAGGAATGCTACTAGCAGCTGATGCGACAGTAATGGAAATGGCATTTTTGTTATAGTGTTGTGTTTATTTTATTTTCACCTGACTAGAGAGGAACATGCCCAATTTAGACAGGCGGGGAGGCACTTGAACTCTGCAGCTCCACTTGGGAGTCTGTAGTTTGTTCATTTGTTGTCTACCCTGAGGAAATTTTAATCCACATGAGAGTGAGGGTCTGACAGTAACTGGAGCCAGACATAATTCATGCAACGTACAATATGCTGTTTTCAATGTGCTGTGCATGCATTCCTCCATCCCTCAGTTTGGCCAGCGCATCCCAGTCCTGCCCTGCAGCAATCCCGTGCTCTATTTAGGAGCCTGAGTTCCATTTTCAAATGGGACTCAAGCATTAATACCTTTAAAAATGGAACTTCAGTTCCTAAGTCACAGGCTTTTGAAAATTTTACCCATAGTCAGACCCGTACCTGTTATGGGTTTGTAGCAAAGGAGTCATAGCTCAAGATAAAATGGGTCTGATTCTCTTCTTGCTTTTCCTGGGGTAAGTCAGGAGCAAGTGACCATTAGATGATGAAATTTCACTGGTGTAAAACTGAGATAATAGAGTTAAGAATGAAGTACAGTGCATTTGCTTAACATGTCTGGCATCCTCATGAAAAAAGATAATAAAAGACTGTATATATCATGGAAGGAATATACGCAGACCCAAAGAACTTCTGGGAACTGATGTCATTGCTGAAAAGGGAAAAAGGAAGAAATATTAACTGAACATATTTTAAAAAGTGCTAGGAATTAAGGCACAACATTCAAGCTCTTTTTCACTTGCCCTCTTCATTGACATTCATTTGCCACAAGTAGTAATCCCTAGAGTTGAGTATCAGATTTTATTACTGCATAAAGATTTGAATATCCTGCTAGTCCAATGGTCGATCATCTCTCAGATGTGGATCCTGCAAACATCCACACATGCTTAACTTTATATATGTAAAAAGTCCCAGTGCTTGGCATTACATATGTGAGTAGTTCCATTAAAGTTAACGAGCCTATTCATGTGCATTAAGTTAGCCATATATGTTTAAGCATTGGTAAAACTGGGGCCTATATGCTTATTGTAAATGATGGGATTCTATGGAGGAATCATATTCAGATCAGCATGGTAATATTTTATACCCATTTTGCATTTGTTGTGTACAAGCATAAATGCAGTGCAAGGCACAGGGTCCTATGACCAGATTCTCCTCTTGCAGGGTTGCCCCTCATGGGCTTCAAAGTGGAGTCACTCTTGATTTAAGCCAATGTAAGTGAGAGGAGGATCAATTCCCTAATCTAGGAATTGGACTGGAAATAACTAATGAAAGAGGTTCTCTCATATTCCTTAGTTCCAGTCAGCCTGGAAATACCACAAGTACAGCCTTGCTTAGATTATTTTGACATCTCATCTCCAAATTCCAAATCGAATGTCCAGACCGCCAATTGGTGTACATTGGTGTAACCTCACTGAGGGAAGTTTGAAGCAGAGCTATGCTGATTTACATCAAGTGATGTCCTGGCCTCGCAATTCTTAAAATGTGAACTCTTACACAGCTCCAGAAAGATTCAGGTTTGGTTTGAGTTTTGAGCAAAACTTTGGTCTACCATCACTTCATCTAGCTGGGCCCACCTGTCTCTAATTCTTGCTCAGAAATCAGTGTTTGGGGGGAGGGGGAGGGGAAGAAACCCAGTGCCATGGATTAAACTCAGAGACCACACCTGGGAATAATCAACTTTAAATACTTTATTGCCTAAACCCTAAGAACCAGATTTTTAAAGCTATTTAGGCATCTAAAGATGTAGATAGATGCCTACTGGGATTTCCGGAAGCACCTGCAGAGTCAGCAGGGAAGTCAGTATAATAATTGGCTCTCCCACAATGGGTTTGACTTTGCCCTGCTCTTTGGGGTTGCCTACCCCTTGGCAGCATGACTTCCATAGGTGTCACCTGATCATTGCCTTCCAACCATGCTTACACTCTCCCCTCCCTTTTTCTGAGTGGTAGAAGCCTGGATTCCTACTTCCGCTGCTTGAAAATCCCCACTGAGTTTGGAGCAGAGCATTCTACTTAGTGTGACTACCTCTTGTATCCATCTCCTTTACATGGATCCCAAATGTGCAAAGAGCCAGCAATGCCCTGCTCACATGAAAGATATTCTGTGAACTTCTGAGGAGAAGGGTATCATGGCCTGGAGCCTGCCCTCCACACTGCTTCCGCTTCTCTGCATTGCAGAAAGGAAGCAGGCTCATGGTGAGGATAATACAAACACTGTATCAGTTGTGCTAGAGCACTTGCTGCCTGGCTTAGACAACAATTAAAATAAAAAGCCACAACAGGCCTCATTCTGGCATTGTTCCATGCATAGCTCGCCACTGACCTCAGTGGCATTCTGATGTATAGTCAACTCTAGAGTAACACTCCAAACCCTTTTCTAGGTCTAAATGGTAAGTAGGAAATCAATTCCAATGGATTCTTTTAGCACAGGAGATAAACAAAAAATTCAAGCTTCAAGATTCTCCTTTGTAGGGTTTCCTGTAGCCCACACCGCCAATGAAGCTAGAAAAAAAACACCGACAAAATACCTCCCACGCTCACTCACAAGGAGCTGAAAACTGGCCCCCTAAAGAATGACTTCTTAGACAGGAAGGGTGCGTCTACACTTGTAAATTAAGTCGATTTAAGCTTGTTTAAGTTGACTTAATTTACTCTGCGTCTATATTAAAGTTTCCTTAAATCGACTTAAGCAAGTTGCTTAAGTCAACTTAATGAAAATTAAGTCGACTTTATTAAACCTACTTTTAGTTTGACTTTAGGCTTAAATTGACTTTTTAAAGTCGACTTAAGCCAGTGTAGACCTAGAGTAGCCATAAGTCGACTTAGGGCTACTCCAGGACTCCCTCACTGCCCTCCCTGCTGGGGGGGGGGGGCCACAGGGGGAGCCTGGCATGCTCCCCCACATGACAGGGCAGAGCCCTGCCCACCCTGCCCCTATGCCCTGCCAGGGTCCCTGTCCCCCTTTGCCCCATTGTACCAAGGTACAATGCCCCACTGCCACCATGGACCTGCCCTAGGTCCCCTTAGCCCCTAGAAGTCGACCTAGGTGTCCAGTGTGGACGCTCTAGGTCTACTTTGTAAGTTCCCCCCAAAGTCGACTTAAAATTTAGGTGTAGACATGCTAAGTTGACCTAAATTTACAAGTGTAGACATAGCCTGTCAGACTTGAGAATATAGAGTAAAACAAACAAGGAGCCCTGTGTGTCAGATGATCTGTACTTCTCCATCTTCAAGCGTCTGACGAAATGGAATTTTCCCCCTCAAAAGCTCAAGTGATAAAGAAATTTGTTAGTCTTCAAAAGTGCCCCTAGACTCCTTGTTTGTTTTGCTGAACTAGACTAACACAGCCACCCCTCTGGGACTGGAGAATATAGAGTGTAGCCATCAGTATGTCAGTCCCAGGATATGAGCGAGACAAGTAGGTGAAGTAATATCTTTTATTGGACCAACTTCCAATACTGAGTGAGACAAGCTCCGTGTAAGCTCGAAAGCTAGTCTCTCACACCTGGTCCAATAAAAGACCCACCTTGTCACAATAACATAGAGTCAAACTCAGTTCTTACTAGCTCTCATATGAGCAACTTTTTTCTCACTTAGAAATGAGCAAACATGTCCAGAAAAAGAAACACAGATTAATGCAAAGTAATGTTCTGTAATGCAGATGAGAATGGCTTGGGGGAATTTGCATAAGTGCAGCTCAAGGGTGCCATTTGGGGGGCGAGGCACCAGTCCCTTGCCCCCTGACATGGGTAGAGAATGGGGGGGGACCTGGGAGAGCATAGCCCCCCAAAAGTGGATACTTCTCAAAGGCAATGCATGAGAGGAGCACCAAGATTTCTGCCTTCCATTTTGCCCTGCTCCCTCCATGAGCCTTGCTGTTCAGGACCTCCCAACCCCTGTGAGGGGGGTTGGGCCAGATAGAGCTCCCTTAGTGGGTGCAGAGGAATGTTCAGGGGCAAGTGGGCAAGTGAACTCTTTGCATCAAAATCAGATTCCTCATGTGGACAGGGTAACATCTGCTTCAGGTAGGTCTAGTCCTTGAGGCCCACAAATAACAGGGTGGTTGGTGGTGGCCATGATGACTGTGTAAGATGGCGTGGCCTGCCCAGCTTGGTGTGCACATGGCCACAAGGAATGGAGCTGCCCCCACTGTACCAACTAGTGACTGAGCACATGGCCGGCCCCCACAGCAGCAGCACCCCTTCAGATACAGCCCCTCTTTGAACCTTGAGCAACATCCCTCCTGGCACACAAGCCCTAGCTACCCCCTACCTACACTCTGAGTGGTTTTCAAACTTTCTGAGCTGAGCAGTCCCCCCACTTGGAGTTATAATTTTTGGTTGTGCTCCCCTGCCCCAACCCAGACCATCTGGATGGCCTGTTGAGGTGAGCCAGGATGTGGAGGTGGCACTTTCTCCCCAGACCCTGCCATGTGGAGCTAGCCTGAGCCCCACCACTCCAAATATTGAAGTCAAACTACGCCTATGAAAAAAACCATAGCATTTTCACATGCCAAAGTAGCACCACCGGTTAAAACTAGTTAAAACTGCCCCCTTTCCCAAATCTGAAAAGGCGCCTCCTGCTTCAGCTTGTATTTATACCTGGGGAGGTGGGCTCCTGGCTCTTTTCATATTATTACAATGAGATCAGGCAGTCAGGCTGTATATTAACAGCTGTGTTAAACAAGTTTCCAATTTATGACCATTTCCCCATATAAAGTGACACCATGGAAACCACCTGTGTATTGTATTAAAATAGCCAATGTGAATATAACATTTATGTTCTCTCTGAGGGCGTGACTGTCAGGGTGATGTCCAAATCCTCTTCAGACCAACTCTGTCTGATAGAGACAAGCATAGACCTTTGTATGAGACCCGTGAGTGCCCTCCAACAGATAAAAGATTAGTTCCAGGGAGTGGGGGATCAATGCTGTTGGTGATACTAAACTGATGAAGGGAGATCCTCAATAAAGACAGTGCACAGAGAAGCTGCATTTAAATTGTATGGTTTGGGGTTGGAAGGAGGAGGGCCTAAGAGCCAACTGCTCTGTGTTTGCATAGGTCTACTGACTTCAAAGGAGTTATAGGGATGGCACAACTGAAGATCTGACTCTAATTGCCGTGAGTAAACTAAAGCTATTTGCAGTTTGGATGAGGTTTGTTTATTGACTATAACATACCTAATAGTTTCCACTGTTATCTATCTTTATTTATTTATTACAATTGTGCACAGCTGGGTGCATAATGTGTACTGAATGGTTTATAAGGCATGACTCAACCAAACATTGTGGGAACACTCCTCCACTAGCCTCTGAGGGTGGACTGCCGGACTAAACATTTCTTTATCCCTAATTTCTATGGGACAAGTCCTTAGTTAGGTAAAATTCCCTTGGAAGTTAATATGAGTTTCACCCGAATAAGCACTGCAGAGTTGGGACCTTCAGTTCTATGGACATACACATGTAAAAGAGCTTCCCAAATCAGCAGTAGAAACAGGAGGTGTTGAATGGGAGCTGGGCAATTTTTTTCTTTGAAGAAGATAATATCTAAGTGCTCTAATTATAGTTACAGTGCAAAATCCAAGGGAAATCCCCACTATTACTCTTTAGCAGTTGTTGCTGCAGATTCTCAGGGTCTGACCTGTATGTTAACTTACATTTTCTACAAACTGGTCAAACTTCAAACTTGTCTGTTAGTAAAAAAAATAAAGTCCCCTCTACCTGCCCCCATTCTCTGTCTCTGGAACTGAGAACATCTTTGGAGTAGAAATCAGGGCTCAGACAAGCTAGTTATTTCAGGGAAGATGCCAAAGGTTTTCAGGACCCCAAGGATCACAGGAATAGCAGCGGTTTCTTTCTTACATTTAAAACATAGAAAGGATAAAATCTTGAGGATTCCCCTCCTCCACTCCAACTTCCTTGGGGGTGTAGATTTGCTGAAGATAAGTATAGTAGACAGCTCCCATTCACCTCCCTCTTGTACTCCTTTCTCTCATTTCTGCACTTATCCCTACTCACTTCAAGGAACCTACATTGGTTACATCATGGATAACGGCCAAGACTTTCACAAATTACTAGTAATTTTGGGTGGCCCAACCTGAAGTACCTTAAAGGGGCCTGATTTTCAGAGAGTGTTGAGCACCCATCCTCTAAGAATCAGGACCTTTTAAGGTGTCTTAAGTCAGAAAATCAAAAAGCTGAGGAAACTGAAATCATTAATGGGTAGATCCAGGGGTTTAAATGCCTAACATTTTAGGCAGCTAAAGTCCAAAATTTAGATCCTCAAAACCACTCCTCAGCTGCCACCTAATCCTGCAGGCATCTAAATTTCCCCTGGTAAAATTCCCTTGCAGCCTGAGAGTCTGCTGAAGCATTGGACTGCTTGGGTGCTTAGCTCAAAACTAAGCTCCAGTGGGATTCTCAAACGCAGCCTTTCTCTCACATGCCTCACTTGCAGGACCAATCCATTAGTTGATCTCTGAACAAACCTAACCATTTGAAGGACAGCCATGATGACGCTGCTCCTCTTGAAGTCTATAGCTCAGTGGTCAGCATGCTCATCTACAAGGTAGGAAACTCAATTTCAAAGCTCTGCTCTGACTCATGTAGAGTGGGAAGTGAACCTGGGTCTCCTCTTTCTCACATAAGTGCTTTAACCACTGGACTAATAGGATGGCAACGCCCCTGCCTCTGTTTATGGCAAGAAAGGGCTGTTAAGGCTTAGATGCCTTACTCTCTTTGAGGAAAGGGTTTACATGTATGCAGCTTGAGTGGGAATAAGATCCTCCCCTCAGGGGGAGGTAGGTGTCTAAGTCCTGCCCCTCGCCTCAGGGTGTCCTATTGGCTAATTTAGGTGGCTTCTACTCAGCGTTCTGGTTTCTGTAAATCCCCTTGTTAGGAGCTTAACTCTCCTGATACATTGTGTAGGGAGCTGGGGCAGCTAACTCAGGGCTCTGAGTTCCACTGTGTAGCAAGGCACCAGAAGTTAAGCATTGCAATACTCAACGTACATCCCCTTTGTGTATCTAGCCTAAATTACTTTTGAAAATCTCAGTTCTCCTCTTTGTCCCTTCTGCCTCTGTACATTTCACAATGTTTGACTTAGCATATAAGCCAGGGACATTGACTTCACAGGTGGTTTGTAAAATGTTGCAACATGTAGACTGATACAAAAATAAGGAATCAAAGTGAATTCTGTTGCTGTCCCATAATCACATGGGACAGGACCTCAATTACTAGATTCTTTTCTGCTTCTTAGCACTAATGTAACTGATATAAGCCATTTAAAAAGCCAGGTTAGCTATACAGAGTGATGAAATGGATCTGACAAGCCACATTCAAAATGTATTAGCCATTTAAATGATCCAGTTAAACAAAACATAATTAGTGATACTCTGGTCTCCTTATATGGTTCAGAAACGGGTATAGGGGAGCTCTGAATTAGCTGAATCAATTGCTACTCCCACAAAGCAAAATTCACATACGTGGGATTTAACAGACCGAGTTACAGCTGAATTGACACCTTAGTGGATTCCCTTTGTGGCTGGGTTTTGAGGACAGGTAATGATGCATGCCTTTGTAGTCTTCCCTCTTCACATGTGTGGGTCGCTGGTCCCTTGGAAGTTCCTCTATAGAGTACAATGTGCCTTCCATGCACAGATCCAGAGGGCACAATCTCTTACTGCAGGCCTGGAATTTTCTTTTTCTACTAACTGTGGGCTTCAAGTCCCTGTCGTGACTTTCAGTAGGCAGTGTTTTCTGTACTTCCAAAGCCCCCATCTCTGGTATATCTGGCCAGATGACCATGCCAGACAGGGCATATAACTACAAAGGACTTGTGGAGGGCAGCAGAAGTGCTTCAAAGACTTACTAAAAGTACAGTTTAAAAAGGGAAGTATCAATCCAACAAACTGGGAGGATTTGGGTGAGACAGAAAACAGTGATGCCATACTATACATACACCAAGCTACAGCCTATTTTGAGGAGAACGGACATGCTCATGAAAAAGAGAAGCAGCAAAGGAGGAAAAAAGGACACAGTACTCTACTCAACAGCTACATCTCCTCCAAGATTACACCTGCCACCTCTGTGATAAAATCTTCAGGGCATGAATTGGGCTTTTTAGCCACCTAAAAATCCACCAATGAACCTTTGTGCAGACAGCACCCTTATATCAATGGATAGTTGAAGATGACTCTATCTATATCCAGGAGTTACCTTGATTATGATGAATCTTTTATTAGTCAGTGGTAGATCATTTCAAGCTGATTTCTATCCACCTCTTTAGGTTCAATCTGACATCATCCACAGTCTATCAAACAAGGTTATTCTGCAATCAGGCCTGCTTTTTTTCATCGTCAGCGATCGATAATATATTCACAGCTCCCAGTCCCATGAGGAATGTCATTCCATCAGGGTTTTGGACTTCAATTACATCTGTATCTACACTAGATGTAAAGACTGCAGGAACATGTGTAATATACAAACACTTGGGAAAACAAAACTAATAGAATAACTGCCACCTGGCCAGATCCAATATTCAATACACATGAGGATAATGGTATTATTGTGGCTGGGAGAGCCTGCAATGGAAATTCAGAGCAGCTGCAGGTGATTTGGAATCAAACATATATAAGTCCATTTATTCAGTGAGCTAATGAAAATATTTTGCAATTCAAATACCTGCTGATGATCAGTTATTTTAAATGAGCAACCTTCTATCATAGCTCTTGTGGCATAATTAAATAAGAATACTTTGTGCGTAATCCAAATTCCATGGGATTCGTCCCTTGAAGTGTGGCTGGTAGGCAGGCTGGTATCTTGGCTTTTGTGGCAAAGAGCCTAGAAAGTAGCCAGAGCTTAGTGTTGCATATTATGCCTTTGTGGGGACTGGGAGAAAAAAGAATCGACACAGATGCAAAATACTACATCCTTGTCTAATTTATTTATAAACACAGATACTCCTGAATGGTGAAAGTAAGTGCAGGTTACAATACACAGAGACATGGGTAGTACACCTGAATTCCAGCAAGATAGCCCTTTGTTCAGTCTGTTTCTCTACTTCACTCTTAAACACACTGTTCCAGCTGTCCCCTGGTTATGAATGTTCCCAGACCTAAAGATACAGCTTCACCATTGCATGGCTTGGCTACTTTCCAGCAGAAAAAGAAACCCACTGGAGTATAGTGATCAATGACTCTCTCTCTTAATACAACCACTAACGCGTCTGCTATTAATAGCCCTTCAAGTTGAAAGACTTGCACGGGCCTCACCAATTAAATGAATTCAATACTGAGGGGGTGTTGTCTGCAGGGTCTGTCAACCACTTCTAGAGGGAGAAGAGACGGCTCCAAAATAAGCAATTTCAACCCATATATTACATTCAGACCTTTAACGATTTGCTAAGGAGCCTTACACAGATAAACAGGACAATACTGTGCATTCTCTGCGTGCTTCCTCTGTGCAGCCTGTAGGTGGCTCCCGAACTCAGTTGTCACTAAGGCCTGCCCAGTAAGAAGCATGCTGTTTTCAATGACAACAGAGTCCTGTGGCACTTTTAAAGACTAACAGATTTATTTATCGCATGAGATGCAAAGCTGTGCCTCATTGTATTCAGGAGCTGTATGGCAGTGCACCGTGAAACAGATGTGCCAGTGAAGGCACCTAAACCTTCCCCACTGATCCTGGCCTGGAACGTATGCCTTGGTAGACAGTGAATGACTGAATTCCAATATTATGCTGTGGGATCACATCTCAGTCCAAACATCCTCTCCTAGGGCAGGCTCCGACTAGCAGCTGCCTCATGAGGAAACAGGACCTCCACTGCTTCTAAGGAGGCCTGGACCAAAGAACTTGTCAGACATCCTCCCCATCTTGTGCTCCTGACAATTCAAGCTGCAGTCCCGAGATACCAGCCGCCACTAAAGGGAATAGTAGGAGAAGCTTTTAGCCACAAGTCTGCAAGGTGCAAATTCTGAGACAAGTTTTCTCTCTTAAGGAGGGTTGTGTTTATATTGATGCATGCAGTTGCCAGCCCACAAGGCATTGTGTCCCAATAACCACGTTTATAGTGTGGATTAGAAACCTAAAACCTGAATCAAATACATACCAGAAGAACAGAGCCCAGCCCAGCAGGAGATCCCGAATTAACTTGCTCATACAAATTAAGGCAATGGCTACACTGTAGACCTGCCATGATTGTAGCCGTTACTGTCCAGCTCCTTATATAGTTATACCAATACAAATGTAAGCTCTGCCAGTACAAAGAATAGCGTTGTCTAGCTACATGATGGTTTTGCTCCAGCACAGTTATACCAGTGGCTGGACAGCAGTGGATGAAAACAGGATAAATCTTCAGTATAAGGATGTTCCAGAAGTTAGGCTCAAGTCCCTCCTGTGCCACAGATTTCTTGTGTGATCTTAGGTAAATCACTTAGCTTCTCTCTACCTCAGTTTCCTATCAGTAAAACCGGGGGAATAGCATCTCCCTATCTCACAGGGATATTGAGAGGGTGAATACAGCATTTTACAAGCATTATATAATTTATCCTCATAATATACCTGTGAGCTAGTTATTAGCTCCATTTTACAGATGGAGCAACTGAGGCACAGACCATGACTTAGCAAGAATGTCTGTTGTAAAACCCAGAGTGGAACCCAGATTCTCTGACTGCAAGATCTGTCTCCTAAGCACAACACCATCCTATTTTTGGAAGTTTAAAGATCTTTGTTTAATTTGTTGTTTGTTTGCTTTTTTTGTGGGAGGCTAGGGCCAAAGGTTTTATTATGTAATCTTTCTCTGTTATGGAATCTTTCTTTGTTATGTAGGCTTTCACTTTTAGGGCATGTCTTCACTGCAGAGTTAGCTTATTCACAGAACCCTCTTACTTGAATTTTGCAGTGCTTTCAGTCCAAGATAGCTGGCCTCTTCTGGGCTATAGGCTACACCCCAAGTACTGCTTTCACTTGGATTGGTAACCCATTCATTCTGCAGTGTTGTTGCAGGCTAAATCACTCAACTGCAGTCAGTCCTCCAGTGTCTTCCCACAATCCTTCCTGTCGGCCCACAAGGACAAACAAGTTCTCCTACAATGCACTGGGGTAGACTCACAGAGCAGCTCAGCTTATGATAGAACTAAAAGGCATGGGATGTGCCCCTAAAAGTCCCAGTGACTCAGAGGGGCGAGTGCAGCCAGACAGTTAGTTAGGGCTTTTCAGGATGGCTGCTTAGCGCTGGGCTAGGCTCTGGGTATTCATAGGTGCTGGTTACCCAGGATAACTTGGCAGTGAAGACATAATCTTGCTTCAAATCCAGCCCAGCCTGGTAGTGAGAAAAAAGTTTCATCATCTAACAATTATTTAGCTATCCATATAAAATGAATATGGTTGTCTCACAGAGATCTCTACTGGACAGGTGTCCCTTGTAGGCAAGCTGAATGCTGGTCCCGCAGACTAATTGCACATGCAAACTGAATTATAATGTCCTTCGTAGAGCTGGCACTATAAGGACAGGATTTCCACATCATTTTTAGGGGAAGGGGGGAAATATCATGTTCTCCTGAATCCACTCTGCATACAGACAGAATTTCAAATGCTAGGATCATCAGTCTGTTGTCTTTGGCTATGTCTACACTAGCAAATGAAGGCGACTTAAGGAAGCTTAAGTCGACTTAAACAAAGCCTCATCCACACCTGGTTTTAAGTCGACGTAAGCAGTTCCTTAAGTTGACTTAATAACTACCACTCCTTAGGTCGACTTAACAATTAAGTTGATTCGTTAAGTCGACGTAAAGACGGTGTGGCCACCCTAAGTCGACTTATTCTATAAGTCGACCTAGGGCACAGTGAGAAGGAAGCTGTGCTCCTTTCTCCCTGGGACCTGCACAGGTCCCAGCAAACAAGGGAGCCGCAGCTCCTTTCTCCCCGGGACCCGCACAGGTCTCTTCTTGCCGGAATCAAAGGAGCCGCAGGTCCCTTTTTGCCCAGGACCTACACGTGTCCCAGGGAGAAAGGAACTATGGCTCCCTTTTTGCTGGGACCCGCGTGGATCCCGGGGAGAAAGAGCCTCGGTCCCTTCTCTCTGGGACCTGCGGGGCTCCCAGCAAGAAGGAAGCCTCCGGTCCCTTCTCGGAGGGACCCATGATTTCCTGGCAGAAGGGCGGACGGGGAGCCACGGCTCTGCCGTGTCTTCACTTGAAAAGTTAAGTCGACTTGTTAAGTCGACTTAACAGAGTCGACTTAACTTTTCAAGTGTAGACATACCCTTTCACCAGTGTTACTTTCACACAAAACTTGCTTGAAGAAAAAACCCTCCAACTCTTTTAACATGGTCTCACAATCCTGCACTTTTTTTTTTTTTTTGGACAATCCCTGGAAACAAACAAAAATCACAAGAATTTCACTGGCAGTATTTGCAGCCAACACTAGGGGGTATCAGAGTGCTTGTCGGACTTCTACACCCGGGGAAGAGAAACAGCCCATTTTTTTCATCCTAGTCTAAATGGTAACCTTTGAGCTTCTCCTTTTATTGCTGAAAAATGCCATCATGACAGAATAGCTCAAACCTGTGCCTCACAGGTCTAGAGCACACTTACAAGCCTCGCCTGCCCCACCCCAGCTATTTGTATGGCGAAGGCAAGGGAATCCTTTCTCCCTTGCTTTCTGAGACGGTCGGGAGGTTAGAATTCTCACAGCTCTACGCCTCATGTCACTGGTCAGGCATGACTATTTAATACTCAATATCTGATGAAGGCAGGATGGGAAAAGTCACAGGGGACTATAGGGAAAAAAATAGAGTGTGTTTGTGAATGAGGAATGTTCTCAAAGGTCTCGGAATTCTCCAAAAATAGACACAAATTCCTGAGGAAAATGTGCTCTGCATGTAGGAGTGGCGTGATCCTTCTGCTACTGTTTAGGGGAAATTGGGGAGGGAGGTGGAAAATGTACTAGAAAATATCTTCATTCAGTCTCTCTCTCTTTCTTGGCTTCAACATGAGAACAATTATTGACTTTCATCCCGCAGTCCAAGAATATTGCTGCCAACATCTGTGTTCAGAGAGAAAACCTTTGCACTTCACCATTAACTGAGGTCTTCACCTAGGCAATACTTAATGCAAAAGCTCATCTGTCCCATTACTGGTTATCTGGGGATTCAAATATTTGGAATTTTTAGGACCCTGTAACTTTTCTCTCTGTCTTTTTGTGTTGTTTCTTTATTCAATTTTTCATTTGTGGTTGCTGTGTCGTGTATTGAAACCCCACTACTGTTTTTAAAAACACAAGCACACACATAGTTTCCAAAGTGCAATTCGTTTGCCCAACATTTTATAATCTGAGGGAGGGTAAGGAGAGGAGAGAGAACCTGTCCTAACCCATTAGGATGAACAAACTTGTCCTGTTCTCCTATTGTTCATTTTCTCTTTGTCCCTATCCCCCGAAGTTCAGGGTGACACCTAGTGTTAATGGTCTTGAGTAACAAGAGAAAAACCCACCCTTACACTTCTCTAGCCATGAAAGCAAAGTATTCCCAGACAAGGTTATTTTTGCAGCAATGTGCATAATTCCATTTGTTCTGAGTTGGTTAGATTAACCCCTCCAGGGATTTTTCCTTCTCTTCTCTCACACTCCCTGAGCAGCTGCTTTAAATAATACAACACTTGTATGTTATGACCTAGAAATTTGTTCCTAGGACTGGACATATTCCCCTGGGTGGAAAAATTTATCAGCAGAGCTTTGTAACAGGTGACTTTATTCTGTAGTTCATGATGGCACATTATCACACATACAAGATTTACATTCCTTAGGGGTCCAATCCCACAAAAGTCACTGTAAGTCTCTCCATTGATCTGAATGGGAGCGGGATCAGTGCTTAATTGCATATGATTTTCCTCTTCCTTTAGTCACATTTTGGGTGGTACTTTTACCAGGAGAGTAGTCTGTCTGGTTTGTTTGTTCAGGTGGGTCTACACTATTGCTTAAGTTGGTCTAATTTATGTCACTCAGGGTGTGAAAAAGACATCCCTCTGAGCTACACAAGTTATGGTGACCTGAGCACCGTCTACACTGGTGCTATGTAGGCAGGAGACACTCTTCCACTGATATAGCTTCCACCTCGATGTCTAGTTGGCAACCGTTAACGAGTGGAGTGCCCCAGGGGTCGGTCCTGGGGCCGGTTCTATTCAACATCTTCATTAATGATCTTGATGATGGGATAGACTGTGTGCTTAGTAAGTTTGCAGATGACACCAAGCTGGGGGGAATGGTAGATACTCTGGAGGGCAGGGACAGGATCAAGGAAGACTTGGACAAATTGGAACACTGAGCCAAAAGAAACCTCATGAGGTTCAACAAAGACAAGTGCAAAGTCCTGCACTTAGGACGGAAAGATCCCATGCACTGCTACAGGCTGGGGACCGATCGGCTAAGTAGCAGCGCTGTAGAAAAGGACCTGGGGGTTATGGTGGACGGGAAGATGAATATGAGCCAACAGTGTGCCCTTGTTGCCAAAAAGGCCAATGGCATATTAGGCTGCATCAGTAGGAGTATTGCCAGCAGATCGAGGGATGTGATAATTCCCCTCTATTCGACACTGGTCAGGCCGCATCTGGA
>ML685821.1:14597913-14651737 GCA_007922175.1 Pelusios castaneus
TGCTGGGTGGCCGGCTCGAATCGGAGCCGGTCTCCCAGCACCGGCCAGGGGTTCGGGTGGCGGCAGGAGCTCCAGGGGAGCTTCTGCGGCCACCCGATCCCCGGCTGGGGCGGCAATCAGCTGGAGCCCCAGCGCGGCTTGCGGAGCCCATATGTCAATTTCACTGCTCAGCTAGAGCAGTGAAATTGACATGTTGACAGCTCCGATGTCCCAGAGTGGCATTGATTGGCACTCTGGGACATTTCCGGAGGCCAATCATTGCGCGGTGAGCATACATACGAGCTCAAACGCGCAACAGATGATCCGGAACAGCTGTTACCACTCTCGGCCGAGTGGTGGTTGGAATGCGCATCAAGAAGGCGCTTAGTGCGAAGGAAAACCATTTCATATGTGTACAGTTCGCTTATTAACGCGCGGTAATGATTTTTAGTGCGGATTACGGTGCTCGTGTAGGCAAGCCCTTAGATTAGTTGGATCAATGGTGTGCGGCAGGAGGGTAGTTCTTGTTCCCATAAAAGTTACCTTGACACTGTTTCTGTGATTTTCAAATGGAGGGTGGACTCTTAGGTCTTGTCTTTAGTGCTGTCAGACTGATCTCTCTGATCAACTGTTTGGGTCTGTGAAGACCAGCTCAGCCAATCCAGGAAACTGACGCTGCAAGACCAGCCCTGCAGAAGGAGTAGCCCTGAGTCGGAGGAAGGGGTTTCCCTCCGGTTCGGAGAGAGATACCCAAGGAATTTTAAGTACCTTGTGTATCTCCCTTTGATTGCCACTGAAATCACGCAGCAGTATAGACCATCCCTTTAGTTCTACTGGTTCAGTTGAAGTTTGCCCATTGACTTCAGTGTGGGCAGGATTTCCCCCAGCATTTCAGAATTAACCTTACTTTCCCAAGTTTAATAGTCTTCCCCCTAGAGTCACTTAAAGGATCATGAAAGAAGGTGGAGGGAAGTGGGGGCATGTTTCAATTTATTACAGATATGTGTTCTGTTAGTTTTGATCAGATTCACTTTGAAATGCTACAGGCTAAACATCTGACAATAGCAGGGTTTTCTTCTATTAACGAAGTTTTACATTCACATAAAAATGTATTCTGTACCACATCATTCATGTTTATGTGCACTACAAAATGAACTAGACATTAACCTTATACATAAATATGGTAGGCGGTATGATATGAATTACAATCAAAGCCTCAGTAGTTCAAGTCATATGTGAGTCTTTTTTTTGGCAGTCCTGACAGTCAGTTTAAAAATGTTAGATTTTCCCCATGTCTAAGTACATTGCCTATTTCTCAAAGCAGGCCTACTTGTCTAATTAAGACTTTTTAAAAAAGTGGTCAGTGATGATACTTTAGAGTGATTAATTAGCCCCAAAAGTGTAGGTACATATTTTGCAAGTGTGTATGTGTGAGTGACACAGAGAGAAAAGCTACAGCATTAAAATCATGCATATGCATTATTTACTTGGACCAACATTAAATGTGATTAATTAAGTGCAATTTGCACCTCAGTATAATCTTTTTAATAAGAGTAGTTTAAACTAATACATGACCTAAATATCTACCTATGCAGAGATGTCGGGCAAAGTTAAGTCATTAAGGCAGGGTTAAAATGTTAGACTTCAAAGTGCTTGCATTTGTTTTTTAGAGAGGATGGGTCAAGCAGGAACAGAAAACTCCATAAACCTCCAATTGACTTTAGAATTAAAAACATATGCTGAAGCCAGAAGCAATTTGGATGGTTTTGTTCTCACCAGTAGGTGTCACTACAGTCGACACTGCCATGTCATCGGGGTCTTTTTCAGGAAAAAGGGAACACCTTTAAAGACACAAAAGTACATCCAACTTTCAAAAACATGATGTGCCTCGCTAGACTGATATATTGCCTTTGGCTCCCCTCATCATTCAGATATTGATGGGTACAGCATAAACTGTTGTGTAACTTGAGAAGAATCATATTAGAAAGAGATCAGAAATGTTCAAGGCATATGTTAAAGGGGAAAACACAAGAGGCAAATATTTCTTTTTATTTAGCTGTATTTTAGGCTCTCTTTCTGATTGAACCAGAACCTGTTCTCTGTTATAGCTGTGTAAATCTGACATAAACAAACATCATTAATTTCAGCAGAATTACTTCAGATATACCTCAGTTTCTCTATGATTGCCATCTGGCCCATTTTATGCACATTTCAAAAACAGAACTGGATAACCACACAAAAAATATTTGCTAGAGAATTGCTTCTTTATGGGTGTAGGAGTGTATGGTCATCCCTCCTTGTCAGCCTCTGAGGGAGGCCAAGCTCAAACAGGGGAATTAGTTGTCCTGTGACCCTGGCCTCTAAGCAGGCTGAGACAATCAGCAGAACAAGGAGCTCTGGCCCCAGCAAACAGTCTAGGGCTCTGCCTTTCAGGTCTGGCAGAGCACCAAGCAGTCTCGAGGCTCTGGCCCTCAGGCAGAGAAGAACGCCAAACAGTCTAGGCAGGACGGAGCAAGCATGCAGTTTAAAAGGGCTCTGGCCTTCTTGCAGGGTAGAGCAGTCTAGTGCCAGATGTCCTGGCTCGGATGGATGGCAGACAAACACAGACCTCTTGGCCTAAGATAGGGAGACTCTACCCCCAAGTGGGGTTGGTGGCTGGCAGTAGAGGGACCCAGGACCACCCTTCTCCACCAGGTCCCAGCCCAGGACCCTAACAGTAGTGATTACAGGGGCATTATTTGCAGAAGGCAGAGGGGCATTGGTCCCCCAAACAGATGCCAGGTGTGGTAGGGGGACAAGGGCTCATGGGCCACTAACCCCTCCATTTTTGTGAATGCCAAGCTGCCTAGGGCGTGTTCTGCTCTGCCTGCCAGGGGCAGAGGATGGGGGGCTCTGTCAATCTCACTCTGTGTCCCTTCTGCTCATTTCTGGTTCACGCTTGGCCCCTCTTGCTGCAAGCCAGGCCTGGGCCGGAAGTGGAGGGGGCAGAACAAAGCTGCTTCTCCTTTAAGATTCTCACTGCCTCTGCAGTTGGATTCTGCCTCCTAGAGCCACTTTTATGTGTGCTGGCCACCATTTTGTTTCTTGTACTGTGGTGATAAGTGAATGCCAATGGGGTTGGGATGAGGGAAAGGAGGGATGTGGCCTTAGAGGGGCAGTGGGTGAGGAGGGTGATAGGGAAATGGGGGGCAGGAAATTTGGAACTTGGCATGCAGTGTCCCCTTGGCAGCAGCAGCAGCTGGGGAACCCTGTTAAGTCGGCTTACTTTTCCCCTAGCCCTGGCAGCCCATGTACCACTCCAAATGGGTGAGAGAGACAGTGAGTTTGGGGAACTGTCTGCAGCGTGCATCACCCCACAAATACAGCAGTCAAACTGTGCCTGTGGTGGCAGAGAGTTCTGCCACTGGGTCAGGAGGGATCCAGCAGCAACACGCTGACCTGTGTTCAAGGAGCAACACAGCTGGAATGAAATCAGTTGTCTGTGGGCTAATTTCTACCCTCCCTTCATGGTGTATCTGGATCCCAGGGTCATTGTCTTGCTCCACGGAGTACCCTGCCCGTGGTAATCCCAGTAGCTCCTCAGCATCTGGATTGTCGGGCCGCTCTGGGAGGTGGGGCAAGTCTTCAGCACAACAAAGTTCCTTGTTGGATTCCTGCTCCAGCAGCAGGAGAAAGATGTCCTCCTCCTTCAGCTGCTCTCCTCCAGCTGATCAAGAGGGACCGTCCTTTATACTTCCAATTCCTGTCTGGCCCCTCTGCTTCCAGCAGGGCATGTGTGGTTTTCCTGGCTCTGCCCATCAGGAGGTGGGCACTGGGCAGTAGTTCCTCCTTGTCAGTCTCCAAGGGTGCATCTACACTTACAAGTTAGGTCGACTTAAGGAAGCTTAAGTCAACCTAACTTACTCCCTGTCCGCACTGGACTTTTATTAAGTTGACTTAAGCTGTTCCTTAAGTCGACGTAAGGAAAACTTAAGTCGACTTAATAACACCTAGTTTTAGGTCGATTTAAGGCTTAAGTCAATTCCTTAAATCAACCTAAACCAGTGTGGATGGGGATTAGCGCCTAAATCGACCTTATTAAGTCGACTTTAAGTGTTAGGTCAACTTAATAAGGTCAAAAAGGGGCTATGTCTACACTAGAAAAGTCAAGTCAACTTTTGTTAAGTCGTCTTAATAAGGTCGACTATAGTCGACTTAAAGTCGACCTTATTAAGTCGACTTAATAAAGTTGACTTAACTTTTCTAGTGTAGACATAGCCCAAGGGAGGCCATGCCCCCTCACTACAATGGGGCAAATTGATGATGTCTTTCTTCCTGGACGGTTGTTCTAATCTAAAAGCTATCATTATCAATCATCACAGCCATCTTGGCTAGGTGTTTTCCAGGTGGTCTTCTTTCCTGGTATGTCTGTAGTGCAATCAGAAATGTGATTGTAGCTCATGTAGATATATATGCACAGTTTTAATTTAGCCAGCACAACTAAAAATAGCACTGAAGCCATGGTAACTCAGGCTACAGTGCAAGCTGTACAGCCCTGCCCGACACCCTGATACATTCCTGCATTCCTAGTGCTGAGGTTCCTGCGGCTGCAACGTCCCTGCTATTTTTACCCACAATAGCTAGAGTAAAGCTAGCGTGGGTAAAACTATGTGAACTGCTCTCACACCGCTGATTGCAGTGTAGATGTATCCTTACTCTGCACTGACATTCATTATTCAGCTGAAAAGGATGGTAATTGCTTGGCTTCCTAGTGATGCACCTGACCTTCATTTCTCCTGTTTTCTTCTTGACTTAGTTTTAGCTTGGGATTCTAAGCAGAGTGTGAAGAGTAGGGCTGGGAAAGGCCTGCTCTGTCATTTATTCCATCCCAAGGGAGGACTGTTCTTACAATATATTTTCAATGGCCAAAGTCTTGAAAAATTGGTGTCTCAGTGGGAGCTACTGGGCACCCAGACCTTTTGCAAATCAAACAAGTGCTTAGGTATGGATTTAGGAGTCTAACTTGAGGCGGCCATTTTTGAAAATCTTGGACCAAATAGCTTCTTCCAGTCTGATTTTAAATGACCTAAAATGATAGGACTTCCCTCATTTCCCTTTAGATGCTATTTAAGATTCCCATTAATGTTAAAGGATTTTGAATCAGACCTTCAGGGGTCACTCCAATGAGTTCTCATGGAAAGTCCTTATGCAATACATGCATTTTGCACAGGAGGCTGTGCTGTTTTGTAATCACAATATCCAGCTGTTACCAGCTTTCCATCCATAGATCTCAAAGTGCTTTACAAAGGAGATCAGCATCATTACCCCTATTTTACAGATTGAGAAACTGAGGCACAGCAAGGGGAAGTGAATGGCCCAAGTGCACCCAGCAGCAGAGCCAGGAATAGAAACTATGTCTCCTGAGTGCCAGTCCAGGGCTCTGTGTGCTGGGCCACACTGCCTAGGTCGGGTTGGCAATCCGAAAGATAAAAAGAGCCATTTTAAAAAATCCCTTCAATTACCAAGTGTTTTGTGAGCTGCCATGGGTGTAGCCTCCTGGTAGGGGGAGCTGGGCCCTGGCACCTGCCATAGGGTCGACTGGTGGGAGTGGGTGGGAGCCCAGAACCAAGAGCGGGCTGCCCTCAGGGTGCCCCATTGGCATGCATGGGGGGCTGGGAGGGAGGAAGCCTGGAGCCACAAGGGGGCAGCCAAAGAGCCGTATGCTGCTCCAGAGCCTCAGGTTGCAGACCCCTGACCTAGATAAAGAAAAGTAAATCAAAGGAGCCTTGCTACCTATCTAGTCTTTTCATTTGGGATGGTTCTGGACACAATATGTCTACATTAGTTTAGTCTGGATGACATAGTGGGTCTAAAGAAATACCCTAACTTTCTCCAAATTCATAAGGTCATGCCTATTGCTGGAGTGAGTGGGTGAGGTTTTGAGGCCTGCATTTTGCAGGAGGTCAGACTAGATAATTGTTCTGGTCCCTTCTGACCTTAAAGTCTATGGCTATGTCTACAGTTGCAAGTTAGTTTGAATTAAGGAAGCTTAATTCGAACTAACTTAAGCCTTGGCCACACTAGGCTTTCATTCGTTCGAATTAAGGGCTTCCTTAATGCGAACTAATAAATTCAATTGCTTAGTTCAAACTAACCCTTAATTCGAAATAGTTAGTTCAAATTAAGTCAATGTGGCCATATTAGTTCGAACAAACTGCTTAGTTCGAACTAATCGGCAGATTGACCTTCCTGCAACTGACTAATTCGAACTAAGCAAGTGCCCTGCATGGAGATGGCTAGTTCGAACTAGCATTCCAGTGGGGCCATGCTAGTTCGAATTAAGTTAATTTGAATGAAATAAAATTAGTTTGAATTAGTTAGTTCGAATTAACTCATTTGAACTAGCTTTTGTAAGTGTAGAGATAGCCTATGAGTCTATGGCTATGCCTACACTCAGAAAGTTAGGTTGACTTTCTTAAGTCAACTTTAAGCTGACCGTATTAAGTCGACTTAGAGAATCTACACAAGACTCTTAAGTCGTCTTAAAGGTGCCCCTATTAAGTTGACTTAGAGAGTCTACACTAGACTCTCTAAGTCGACTGGATAGGTGGAGGGAGAACCAGCCTTGCAGGGCTGGCTCTCCCCAGACCAGGAAGCCACTTGAGGCTCGTCCCAGGAGAGCCAGCCGTGTGCTGGCTGGCTTTCCCCTGGATGAGCTGCCTGCGGCTTCTCGGTCCCCTGGACGAGCCACCTGCAGCTTCCTGGGAAGAAGGGAGCGTCCCGGGCTCTCCAGCCAGGGTTCTAGTGGGGGATTCCCTCCAGCTGGAGCCCTGACTGGGGAGCAGTTCTCCCCAGGACTGCGGCTCCTCTTGCAGGGAAGCCATGGGTCTGGGGAGAAGGGAGCAGGGACTCCCCAGGGGACAAGGGAGCCACCGTGGCTCCTTTCTGCCAGGCAGCCATGTGGGGCTCCCTTGTCCCCCCCCGCCCTAGGTCGACCAAGTCGACTTAGGGCATCTACACTGGCTAAGTCGACTTCATAAAGTCAACTTAAACACTAGTTCAAATTAATACGAGGTGTTATTAATTGGAACTAGTTTTTCCTTAATTCGACTTAAGGAGCAGCTTAAGTCGAATTAAGGAAAGCCCAGTGTAGATGTGGAGTAAATTAAATCAACTTAATTTATAAGTGTAGACGCACCCTCTAAGTCTTCTTGTCAGTTTGCTCGGTGATCCTGGAGCTTAATCTGACAGCCCTGCCTTTTTCTGTAGATCTAGAACGGGGCTCCACTTCTGCAGGAAAAGGGATGACATTTTATTAACATTGTGTGGGAACTACCCTTATCACAAACAGGTGGCTGGGAAACTCATGTAAAATGAGGTTTATTATTCTAGTTTTCCACCTTGGCCTAATTTGCATATAAGATGTTCCAGGAAATATTCTCCTTGATTCAGTGGTACCTCCCACTTTCCAAATGGGGATAACGATGCAAATTGCACACAGCAGAAGCTATAATCTCATCTCTGGGCACAATAGCATGATTTGGTGGGAAAGAAAATGGTACCTAATGAAAAAGTTTCTATTATTTCCCTTTAGGTAGTAATCAATGGTGGTTGGTGAACTCTGGGGCAAGTGGTGTGTATGTATGGGGTCCTCCCCTTTGCACTGCTGCAACCGTTCCCTACCCCTCCCACTGAAGAGATGCTGATTGGCCAGGACCTCTCCCCCTTTCCCCACTTCCAACGGAGAAATCAGAGCTGACTGGGACCTCTCATTGCATGGAGAGATGCTGACCAGCCAGTCCTCTTCTCCAACTCCCTGTCCAGGCCCAACGGGCTCCCCCACCTACTTATTGGACCCTGGAAGTGAGTCAAGCCAGGGGGTTATTCACTTTCCACGTGGGGGGTGGGATCACTTGGGTGTACCTCGCTCAGTTCCTTGACAGTGCAGAGACACTCAGATCCCCCTTATTCTCTGCCCGTGGCACACAATAGCTTAGTCTCTCCTGTGGGCTACAATACTTTGGTTTAATTTTGGTTATTGGGTTTAGAGTGGTGGTGGTGGTCTGTGATTCACAGGAGGTCAGACCAGATGATCTGGGTGTCCCTTCTGGCCTTAAACTTCTATTAGACAGTGTACTGGTTATGTGAATCATGAAACTGAAGTTACAGAACGTTACTTACGCTGCTGTAATGAGTCCCACAACATTTCAAAAACTACCTGCCTGAATGATTAGTCTGTCCCTCATTTGGGCCTTTGCAGGTTGAGAGACATGCCTGCAGGGGTTGACTGTCTGAGCCAGGAGGCAAGCAATAGGAAGTGATGAAAGGGAGGGAGTTTTATCTAACGTTCTGTCAGTCACTTTCCCCTGCAGTCCCATTTAACCTTCTGATTCTACATTCCTGCCCCCTTTGCATCGAAATTACACAGCAATGAATCACCGTGAGTGCAACAATCACCATTTACCAGCACCTTTACATCCATCTCTAAAGGTTACATGAAAATGACTTCAGTGTCCCCATCTTCCCTGCTGATCCCCAACAAGTTGCACTCACCACCCATCAGCAGTGCCCAGATTCAGCAGGATACTCACACATCTGCCTGGCTTTCAGCATGTGAATGTCCTGTTGGAACCAGTGGAACAAGGACAACAAAATATTGCCACTTGTGAAGTGTGGCGATTTTCTCAGACCCCAGAAAGTCAGAGAGAGAATTGGACAAGGTGCAGTTAGGTATCTGGAATTTGTCCAGGACACTCAGACTAACATCACTGCTCTTCCAAAAACACTATAGTGTTGTTAGGGACCAATCTTGCAAGGTGGTGAACACCTATAACAAGCTACTCAGTGCCTCACCTACCATTGACATTTAAGGGCATGATTTTCAGAGGTGCTGACTGAGTGCCCACAATTCATCAGTAAATGGGAACAATGGATGCTAAGCTCCTGTCGAAGTCAATGACCAAGCCCTGGTCCACACTTGCCGCCATTTTTTGTGTCAGTTGAAGCGAGATACACAAGTTACTTAAAATCTCTCTTCAACTTCCTAACATCCACTTACCTCTGCGGCTCCACTGTGCTGAGTTAAAGGGAAATGCTCTCTCTTCAACTCAGTGCTAGTCCACTTGAGGGGACTCAGCGATTGACTTTCCGAACAACTTAGTGGATCTTCACAGACCCCTCAATTGAACTGTCAGTATAGACATGCCCCAAGTCACTGATGTTTAAGTCAGTAGGAATTGAGGGTGCGCAGACCCTGGCAAAGCTGAGCTTTCAGAAGCTACAAATGGTCAGGGCCTCTCTTTTACTTCTCATCCAAAAGAAATCGTCTCCAACAGCAAAGTGCCTATTAACACTATTCTGGGGCACTAGTTCAATACAGAAGGAATGCTACCTTTTGAAGCAGTCCTCAACACCACACTACATGGAACACTGTTCTTTCATTTAAGATCTCCCAACCAAGGCTCCAAAACAAGAAAGCACTTAAGTCCATTTCTATTCAGGTTAGCATTTAAACGCATAGTTTGGACTTAAACGCTTAAATGTATTGACTTGAGTGGGAAGTTAAGCAGAAGTATCAATGCAATCCAGACTAGGGATGCCTCCCCGAATCAGGGCCCAAATGTTGATCATGATTCAATACAGCGGCGCTGCAATTTCACTTCAAGTCACAGGGAAAAATGTACTTGCCTACCTTTTTGTCCCAATGGAGAAATTAAACTGCAATTTTTTTAAATGATCAAATATATAAACTTCTGACTCATTCCAACACACTCTATTGCCTGATGATCAGTCATTTTATAATACATCATCCCTATGGAAGTCAAGGCTGAGATTTCTGTAGCAGGAGACACAAAGGTAAATTAAAATTCAGGACCAAGTTCAGAGTAGGTATAAATGGGTGTGACTCCTTCAAAGGCAATAGAGCTGTGCCTGATGACATCAGATCTAAATTTGTCCCCTTTTCCACTCCCCCAACTTGCAGAAAAACAGGTGCATTAATCAGCTCAGGCAGAGAACATGGGTGGGGTGTTCTGACCTGTCATTCCTCCCCTTACCACTTCATTTTATCAAAACAAAAACAAGCCTCAAGGAATTTAAACCTGCTGTTTTTGTTCTGTTAATAAATACCAACTGCAGACTTGTTTTTCTTGATCTCTTTTTGGGAGAGGAAGAAAATATTAGGAGAGTGAAGGTGAGAGGTCTGAACATTTATGACAATCAAGGGGGCTGGGACTGATAAAAAGTGTTACACTGGTGTATTTTGAAAAGTACCCACATTAGCGGAGAAAAGGAACATGACAATGAAAGAACATGATCTTAACCCCCCCCCCCCCCAAACCCCCCCCCCCCCCCAAACAACAAAAAAAAAAAAAAAAAAAAAAACACCAGCTGTAAAGAAAGCTTTGTGCAAGAGCATTTCATGTGAAGAGTTATGCGCACATGTGGACTAAATTACCAAGAGTGGGCACTGAAGCAAAACATTTAAATATATTTAAAAGTTAGAGAATTAAAAAAAAGAAAGAGGAGAGATATTGCTAAAGAAAAAAACTATGAGAGTGCTGAAAGAGGGATCAAGCAGGAAAAAGTAACAACGGGGATGAAGTGAAAGGGCTGAATGGCACTGGTGGCCTTCTGCGCCTGCTTTCTTCTGTTCATCAGAGACTTTTGGAGTTCCTGGTTAAGGCCATGTTCTGCCTTTGAATGGATGCACAGGACTCCCATCTGCACATCCAGGGACAAAGGGGAGTAAGAGCCTGTGGAGGTGAGGTAGGGACCATGGAAAGTGCATGCTTCCCTTCCCCCAGGTCACTAAAATCCCTCTTATAGCTTGGAGGGCACAAGGGAGAGGAAACAGGCATTATGGAGCAGTTGCTGTCTTTAATGTATGCTTCTCAAGATGTACATTTCTGTATAGACGCTAAAGTGCATTAGCTCCCATTCTGTGTCTGCATCCTCCTTTGTGTTTCGACACAAACCAGTGGCTCTTGAAGTTATCTCTACAGTGTAACTGGGAGCAAGCCTTCCCTCCTGGGTAGACAGATCTGTTAGCGGGGCTTGAACTAGTGTGCTAAAAATAGCAACGTGGATGTAGAGCACCAGCAGGGATTTTTTGGCTTAGCTACTCAAGCTCAGAGCTAGGGGTTTGCATGGGCTTGAGAGCTGGAGTTGCATGTCCACACAGCTATTTTTAGAACACTAGCTTTAGCCCTAATAGCGGAGTCTGCTGCCCAGGCTGTGTGGCTTGCTCCCAGATGCAGTGTAGACATAACCTAAGACAGCAATGATACCAGAGGGAAAGGTGATTGGGCAACACAGAGAAGCCCTCTTCCTCCACCACAAGGGGATAGCATTTCTCCCAATGGATGCCCAAGAATGATGCAGTTTGGATGGCTGTTCTCACGAATGCCCTTTATCTATTGGGATGCATTCAGATTAAATTCATGGGCTACCTGTTCCCCTCCTTGGTTTTTGCCATGGGAAGGTGTACTATGACCCACAACATATATAATGCTGAGTACTTACAATTCTCAGACTGATACAAGGTGATAGGCAAATGTTTTTGGTACTGTCTGCATTGGTTTGTAGCTGTGTCAGAGCCTTCATAGTAAGAACTCAAGCCTGGTCTAGGCTACAAAAATGGTAGCGGCCCATGGTTTATCTGTACACATTGGTTAAGAATTACCATGTTCAGCACCGTTTCTGATCTGTTCTACCCCCACTCCCATCGCCTAGTGTTTCTTGTCAGATCTTCATCATGGTCCCAGAAAAGGTGTTGAACCCTATACTTGTCTACACTTGTGGCTAAAACCTTGTTCAGCCGATCCTGTTGTTCACACCTATTGTCAACAGAGGTTCATATTTTTTTTTTTTTAGTGCAGATAAGCCCATGGTACCCTGGAGCTTGGCCAGCATAGATTTGGCCTTTTTCACAACTGGATCACAATTTTGGCTCGTGTTCAATTTCTGATCCACTATAGCTCTCAGCTCCTTCTCTGCAGTATCACTGCCTCGCCACTTGCCCCCATTTTGTAGTTTAGCATTTGATTTTTTCCTTCCTAATTGTAGTACTTTGCACTTGTTTTCATTGAATTTCACCTTGCTGATTTCAGACCAATTCTCCAATCTCTCAAGAGCTCTAACTCTGCCCTCCAACGTCGCTAATTACCACTTTCCTGTTCTGCACCAAATTCAGTATAATACATGGGGCCACATTCTGGTGTAAATAATCATTGAAGTTAAAGGAGTTGAGCCCACTTATAATAAAGCCAGATTAGGCTCTTGGAGTTAGAGATTAAGGGCTTTCCTATATGGAATAATTGCACCAGTGGGAAATGCCATGTGGCCACACACATATTCTCTTTCATTGATAGCTCTCTGGATCAATAGAAGTTATTTTGGTTCACAAATGATGCTACTCTCAGAGGTTATGTCCACACTGGAGCCTTAGGTCAATTTAAAGACGGTTAAGTCGACCTACAGACTGCTGCGTCCACATTGGGCTTATTAAGTCGACTTAAGCCAGGGTAGTTGGGGGATAGCCCTTAAATTGACCTAATTGGCCTCCAGGCCCCCTCGCAGAGTTCCTGGCCACTCCTCCGTCGACCTAGCTCCAGCCACTGTGGATGCAGGGCTGTGGAGTCTCTAAGTCAACTTAACAAGGCCGACTTAAAGTCAACCTTGTTAAGTTGACTTAACAGAGCCTCCAGCGGAGACATACCCAGAGAGAGTTAGATCAGTTTACTGGAAGTGTGAATGCATCCCACTTCTGATTTCAGTAGACAGGTAGTAGCGCAAGTAATCCTTCCATGGCTGTCACACATTGCACCTGTCCTCAAACATTCCCAGAAAGATCTACGGCCTCCAGGATGCCACCATGCACGCCTTGCCACCGGTTGTCTTAGGCTGTTTCTTCACTAAAGAGGTCATCCTATTATCTCCTCTCATGTGGCCCTAGCTTGAGTGAGAGTGACCACAGTGTACAAATAACACTTCAGCTGCAGAGGTTGGGTTAGCAGCACACAGTGGTTGTGTGAGAAACTCAGGCTTTGGGGTAACTGTAGCTATAACCTATACCCCGAGATGGGCCAGTCAGCTCAAGTTGAACGTGCTACCACACCAGAGTTAGGGTTTGTGTGTAGACAGGACTTGAATTAGGAGCAATACTCCAATTCACTCTGCAGTCGAGCCAAGCAACAGGAACGCCTCTTTGATTTCTGCAAGGGGCAGGTGTGCAGTATTCCACTGAGCCATCTTCATGCCGACAGTGAAGTTTGGAAGTGACACTGGCACCAGATGAACACTGGGGAAGAGCAGAAGGGATCACTGGAATTTGACCCTTCAACCCACAGTTCCTTTGGCCTCCAGGAAGTACTCCACACTGTGCCATGAAAGTTGCCCTAAATGCTGTGAGCCTGTGTAAATACAAAGTCCCCTGAGATATCTGCCCACCTTGCAGGGCACTACTCTGATGCAGCACTATGCTGTGTAGGTAAGTGACTGCAAATGTAATGTGGCGTGTATCAAGCAAGTGCGATGTGACCATCTGCAGTTGGTGCATTTAGTAACCTCAATATAAGTACATCAGAATAAGAGATCTTCATACAATTTGTGGGGCTAGACAAGGGGGTAAAGTTTTCCAAAGTGCCTAAGTGACTTAGCAACCCAAGTCTCATTTTACAAAAGCAATTTAGGCACTTGTGAGGCTAGAGTATATTGTCTTTCAGTGTGCCTTAGGCACCCGAGTCTCTTTGGAAAATGGGAATTAGGCTGGGATATTATCACATCGCCTAGGAGCCCCGATCACAGACCAGGTCCCCCTTGTGTTAAGAGCTGTACAAACCCAGAACAAAAAGATGATCCTTACTGGTGGGATCATGGAAAGAAGCAAGAACTAAACAGCTTCTCCAGGTGTAAGGCCTTGGTCTTGGAGTAGGCCAGGAGTGTACCAGCCCTCATTTTCTGGCCGGGCCACTGAGCATGAAGAATGGGCCCGGCCACAGGCAGCTTCTGGTCATGCTACCAGAAACTTCCTCAGACGCTCCAGTTGCTAGAGAGCGAGTGGAGCTCCGTGAGGAGGAGGGAGAGTGAAAGATGGCATGATCAAGCCCACCCACTGCAGCACCCAGCAGCTCCACTCATGGCTGTGGTTGCTCTCCAGCCCTGCAGCTGCGGCAGTGAAATTTGTGCCTCTGTCAGGCACAGCAGAGGGTAGGCCTTATCTCCAAGTAGGAGGGCCTCAGCCCACCTGTGACTACACCCCTGATGTCGGCCCAGCTCCACAAAGTTATTTAGGCCCTTATCTCCCATAGATCTGGGTCTGCAGTACTTTTGAAAATTTTATCCAAGACCAAGGCCTTACACCTGGAGAAGCTGTTTAGTTCTTGCTTCTTTCCATGATCCCACCAGTAAGGATCATCTCTTTGTTCTGGGTTTGTACAGCTCTTAACACAAGGGGGACCTGGTCTGTGATCGGGGCTCCTAGGTGATGTGATAATATAAATAATAGGTAATAATACTGGCACCTGAGAAGAGAACTGGTGTCAGAAAATTTTTACTTTAGCACGTGGGCTATATTTTTAACACAGCTCCAGAGCAAGTTTGTTCTGTGGGCTGTAAATTGACCAACACTGCTGTAAATGATTGACATCGGAAAAGCTGAACTGTGAATGTGAGGTGACAGAGAATTGAATATACACAAGCAAAGCAGCCAACTATATCCACAGTAGTTACATTCAGTGCCTCAGCCTCAGCAACAGCCATACCACCTCTGACCTACCCACAACAGTTCCTGTCCATTAAAAGAAAAAAAAATCCTTTACAGCCAGGAACTGACTCAGATGCTATAAAATCCACTTTATTTAGTTATGAGACAACAATTGCCATATAATCATCAAATAAAACGAGCCCATACATACAAATATACTTATTCTTAACATAACAAAAATAAAATGAGATTTTATTATAGTTATTGAAGTAAAGTGCACCTGCAACACCTATTATAATTATTCAAAAGCCTCCTATTTTAAGTGCTTGGGGCAACTGGGCTGGCAGAAGTGTTGTTCACTATGGACTGCATTGTGTTTGAAAATTATATTAAAATAGGTCTGATATTCCAGGGTACAATCCAGACCAGTGAGAGGCTGTGTCACCACCTGCCCTGCAACCAGGGGTGCCTCACAATGCTTTCCTGCTGTAGCTCTCAGCCTGGGTCGCCACAGAGCACACAAGTCACACCCTGAGTGCCTGTGTATAGCCAATCCTGCTCCAGGAAACTAGAGCCAAGTAGCCTGTCAGTAAACACCAGCCACATGCTGGCTTCCAGTAGCCTTGGTTACCACATGTAAGGTGACACCAACACACTCTCAGTCCCAGATTTCCCCCACAAAAATGTGCGCCTGCACTATCCAGTCCTCTCCTGGACAGTCCAGGTATATTAGGTCTGTCACTCCCCTTTTTTCTTTCTGAGTCTATCTCCCCCTCCCACCCATGCTATAAAATCTCTAGGGCCTGAGGGTGGTGGTGCAGGGGTTCGGGGCTTTTGTCTGAGGGATGGAGCTGGAGCTCAGGGCTTCACCTGCAGTTGGTCTGGGGACAACTGGGAATTGCAATGTTAGCACTGTGGAGGGTGAGGGCGAGGGACTTCAGTCCTAGGGCCGATGCTCTAAGGGGATCTATTAACAGCTTGCTAGCTATAAAGGAGTTACCCACACAGTTCACAAGATGGGATTACTTTTGATTAAAGAATATGAGAAGTTTGTTTAATTACAAAGAGATCACTATTAAGTGAGTACAAGGATAAGGCATTAGAGTCTGAAATGGTTATAAGAGAAATAAAGATGAAATGCTTCCTAGAACTAGACTTAACAAATTAGACTTGGTTCAAGGTGAAGTCCCTTACCATGTGTTTCTAGTAAAATTGGTGACTAAACTCCTAGGCCATGATCTGCTCCTAGTCCAACAGCTATTTCTTAAGTGAAAAAAGATAAATAGATAGGGAAAGATAACTTGGGGTATTTTGCCCTTCACCTTTATAGTTTATTTACCCTTTTGAAATGCATTTTCCTGATGGCTACCTCTTGTTAAAGTTCATTCAAGCAATAAAAAGGCAATATGGTGTTTGGTGGTGGAAGAGGATCCACATGTTGCTTCTTACCTCTTTTCTCCAAAGTGCGGATCCTCCTTTTCTCCCCTCTTTCTCCTCCTGCCATCTGAGGACCCTGGTTACAACTTCCATGTAAATGGAGTAAGTACACATTCTTTTGTTTAGGACCTGCTTGACCAGTCATGGCTAACAGTGGCTTTGTGGGTCTGAACACATGCCACCACCATGGGGCAGTCATAACTTTACATATGATGTTTCCACACACATTACCATTATATTATTGATGTTCAAATTATTGGTTTTCAACTACTACCACACAAGGCATCTTTTCGTACAAAGTTTATTACAAAGTTTGATAGCATGTAAATACAGGAGTGCATTCAGTCACAATATGATTCAGACATGGTACCACCATAAAACAGTTTTTAACATGGTGGGCAGGCCAGTTTGAAAAGACCCCCTCATAGTTCCATATCCTGGTCAAGGATTATATTGTCTTGAGCACAGATTTGACAATGACTCAGCACCATCCACAGCAGCTGGCCAAGCAAGTTCAGAACCAGATTATTATTATTATTAGCACAGGGCCCCATTATGTTATGCACAATACAAACACAGACTAAAAGACTATTCGTGTCCTTGAAGGTTTACAGTCTCTACAGACAAAAGAGACAAACTGTGGGAGAAGAAACAGAGCCAGAGCTGGGAGTGGCAAAAAAGTCTGATAAGAATCTGGGGTGTGGAAGCCAGATCCCCCCCCCCAAAATAGCTGTTTCCAAAGGCAGGTCTACACCATGATGGGATTTCAGCGGCACTCAAAGCTGAGCGGGTCTTCAGAGACCAAATCAGTTGATTGGGAAGATGGATTTGACAGTAGTGAATTTGCTGCCATCAGTGAAGACTAGCCCCAAGAGTGCAGTGGGAACATTTTTGACTGGGAGCTCAGTGTAGGATTCGTGCCCAAGCACTTGTCTACCTCTGGAGTTATTCAGGAACAGCAGTTAAGGCTCCGTCTATGCTACAGACTAGCTTGTTTCATTCAGGGATTGTGGAATCCAGTAAAAATACCAGTAAAAGCACAGCTTTGCCAGTATAAACGGCAGTCAGACTAGGAACATGTGACACGAGTGCTTCTGGGTTCACAGCCAGCTACTGTTAGACCCCCAGCTGAGTGACCACCGCAGAAGGTCTTTATTTAGCTGTCACCCCCTTCAGGCAGAGCACCACCTGCAGCAGTCTTATCCAGTAACAACAAGCAAGGCACCGGTAGCAAATCACAACAGTATTGTCACATGAGGCCTACCTTCCCTCAGGGAGGCTCTGGCAGGCAGCAGCCTCTCAAGCAGTTCCTGGCCGCCTGCAAACTTCTCTCATTCAATGCAACTAAAAGTCTATTCTCTGTCCCTTCCAGCTCCAACTGAACGAATTAGGCTCTTTCCTTTGACCCCCTCCCTCTTAGGCTGAAACCTGTGGCAGCTGTAGCATGGAGGGGCAAATAAAGCCCAGGGCAGCTCATTGACCCTTGCCTGGCCAGTGTGCGGTTTATAAACCCCATCATAGAGTGCTTTGGTGATAACAGTATTTTGGCCTCCCCATGGCTATGTCTACGTCTACACTTGTAAATTTAGGTCGACTTTAGCTAAGTCGACTTAACTAAGTCAACTTTAAGTTGACTTAGTTAAGTCGACTAAGCATGTCCACATTTAAATTTTAAGTCGACTTTGGGGGGACCTTACAAAGTTGACCTACAGTGTCCACACTGGGTGCCTAGGTCAATTTCTAGGGGCTAGGTGAACCTTAGGCAGGTCCACTGTGGCGGGGGGGCACCCCTTGCCAAGTGCCAGGGGGCTCAGCCTTTGCCCCATTGTACCTGGGTACAATGGGGCAAAGGGGGACAGAGACCCTGGCAGGGCATAGGGACAGGGTGGGCAGGGCTCTGTCCTGCCCTTTGAGGGGGCACGCCAGGCTCTCCCTGTGCCAACCCCCCTCTTGGCAGGGAGGGCAGTGGGGGAGTCCTGGAGAGCCCTAAGTCAACTCTAAGTTGACTTAGGGCTGCTCCAGGTCTACACTGCCTTAAGTCGACTTTCTAAAGTCGACTTAAGCCAAAAGTCGACTTAAAAGGAGGTTTAATAAAGTTGACTTAATTTTCATTAAGTCGACTTTATTTTCCTTAAGTCGACTTAAGCAGCTGCTTAAGTCGACTTAAGCAAAGTGTAGTGTAGACGCAGAGTAAATTAAGTCGACTTAATTTACCAGTGTAGACACACCCTATGGTGGTAAAACACTCCTAGTGTCAGAATTCCTGAATAACTCCAAGTATAAAAAAGCCCTAAGCCTGCCTTTCTCCCTGTGCCATACTGACAGTTGCAGTCAGTGATGGTGCGAGAACTGGAACTCCATTGTTACAAGAGAGAGGGGGTAGCCAGCAGTGTGGTCCCCATAAGGGCCCTACACTTTTGGAACCCACTACTCCCCTTGTTCTAAAAGCAGCCCACGTTTACTGACTTTTGGAAGAGCACTTTGCAAGGCTTTTACAGAATAGGGGAAAATTAGTCAGGATGGCTGGTTTGTGCGAGCACTCATTTATGGATCTTAAACGATGTTCATAAGTTTGCTGCTACTCGGTTTTTAATAAGAATAATTAAAACTAACTGCTGCTTTAACTGGATTCTTGTGTCTTTTCAAAGGGCTGTCAAGGACACCCCAGTCCAACAGTTTCAAGAGCCACTAGTGATTTGTGTGCCTCAGTTCTTGGATGGCCTACTGGGACACTATTAATAGCCTTGATTTTCTGAGGTTCCTCAAATTGGGCACCACAGAATTGTGGTGCTGAAAAATCACTAATTGCTTAAAAAAATTAGAACTAGAGCCTGGGGACATGAGCTCTGAGTTAATTCAATATAAGTGTATAAAAATAATGCAGAGATTGTGGCATGTAATGTGCTCATCAGAAATTATCAACACAAAGTGTGTGTTTGTGACAGAAGGAATGTGTGAGTGAGCGTATTTCCGCATATTTGGGGTGGAGGAAGGAAAGAAATTTTACATCCAGTGAGGGTTTTGTTGTTGTTTAAAAAATAAGGTACAAAATGTTACTGCCGGAACAATGTTGCTCTGTGCTCTGACCCCTTTCCAATCCAAGATTTAAATACTTTTTGAGAAAAAAACAACATTGTATCTTACTTTTTACAGCATATGCTGTTTCATTTATTATAAACCAGTGGCGTAGTTACAGGTGGACCATGGCCCACCCATTATAGGACTACCCAATAGGTTGCAGAGGGTTCTGTTGCCAACGCTCCACCCAAGTTATGGCAACTGGAGCATCGGGCAACTTAGGTTCTTGACTGGTTGCTTCATGAACGTCCTGCTTCAGGCCACATTACTGGAAGCAGGAAGTTCGGGAAGCAACCGGCTGAGGATCATCTTTAACTAAACTGGCAAAGCATTAGTAGTGTAGGTAAGGCCTTAGTAAAACTCAAGTGATCTGCCTCTACTATGTTTTACAGTAGCATAGCTAATAGACCTCAGTAAAAATTTTCAAATTAAACTTTTTTCATAAAAATTTGCATATGTGGGTCAATGGAAACATTTTGTAAAATCATAACAAAGGCACCCATGGTCATGAAAAAAAAACTTCTGAAAAAATAGAAATGTCTCATTCTTTACATTTTTAAAATAAAACATTTTGATTTTTTGACTCAAATCAACTTTTTGTTTAAAATTTTACTTCCATTTTATTTGTCAAAAGGTTAACAGGAACCACAAATAAAACTAAATTCTTCCTTTTGGGTTGTAAAAAAAGTTTCATTTGACCAAACAAAAATTTTGACTTTTTTTGGTTTTCTGAACATTGTTTTTTTAAAAAAAATATTTTGGATCAATCCCAAATGATTTAAAAAAAATGTTTTGGCTTGGCCACCGAACCAAAACCCAAGTTATTTGCACAGCTGTAATACCTAACATCCACTGGTTATTCCTCAGTGAAATGTGCCTTTTATCATAACAGACTTAGCCTTAGGCTCATTCCCTACCCCTGGGTTGGTTTTTAGGCCCACATTTTCAAAGCCGTTTAGGCACCTACCTTCTGATGGGAATCTAAATATCTTTGAGCATATGGATCTAAGGGTATATATACACTTAAAATGCTATACTGCAGCTGTGCCACTATAGCACTTTAATGCAGAGACACTACCCACATCAATGGGAGGTGTTCTCCCCTAAGAGGGGGGTAGCTAGATTCACAGAATTTTTCTGCCTGAGTAGCACTGCCTACTTTGGTGGTTAAGTCTATATAGCTACGTCTCTCAGAGGTGTGGATTTTTCACACCAGTGAAAGAAATAGTTTCGCTGATGTATGTTGCCAATGCCAGGGCAGACCTGTCTTTTGTCCCAACAAGTCTATATTGGCTGATAGGCTTCTTTTGGCCTGTTGGGGGCTTATGAGCTAGTTTTTGCTTCACTGGGGACAAAGAAGCCAACTAATGATGAGGAAGAGAGGGCCCTGAGGAAGTGTGTAGTGTGAAAGCTGCCACTAAGTTAGTTGTAAAGTTCATGAGAGATGAATTTGGAAGCACCTTCCAATAGCCTAATAACTCTCAGAGAGGAGGGGTGCCATGAGCTTCTTAAGACTTATTTAAGGGGATGCCAGGAGCCTTACTCTAGGTCTACACAAGCCCTCTGAGGGCCATGGTGGAGAGTTTATGGATCTAGGATTTGCAGGAGTGAGTTCTGGGAGATGCCCATTGACAGACCTCATTAGGCTCGTGGGCTATGGCTACACTTGTTAATTTAAGTCGACTTAGCATGTCTCCACTTAAATTTTAAGTCCACTTGGGGGGACCCTACAAAGTTGACCCAGAGCGTCCACATTGGACGCCTAGGTCGACTTCTAGGGGCTAGGTGGACCTGGGACTGGTCCACGGTGGCAGGGGGGACACCCCTTGCCAAGTGCCAGGGGGCTCAGCCTTTGCCCCATTGTACCTAGGTACAATGGGGCAAAGGGGGCAGGGACCCTGGCAGGGCATAGGAGCAGGGTGTGCAGGGCTCTGCCCTGCCCTGTGGGGGGGGCATGCCAGGCTCTCCCTGTGGCAGCCACCCTGGCAGGGAGGGCAGTGGGGAAGTCCTGGAAAGCCCTAAGTTGACTTACAGTCGACTTAGGGCTACTCCAGGTCTACACTGCCTTAAGTCGACTTTAGAAAGTCGACTTAAGCCAAAAGTCAACTTAAAGCGAGGTTTTATAAAGTCGACTTAATTTTCCTTAAGTCGACTTAATTTACAAGTGTAGACGCACCCATGGGGCTTGTAGGTTGTCATAGGGCTGAGAACTTACTTGGGTTCAGGGAAAGGGGAATCCTGCTGCATAGGGGAGGGGCCACTGGGGGAGTAGCCATGCAATATAAGTATGCAACAGGAGTTGGTCTCTTCCCTTGACCCTCACTCTCTCATGCAGGCCAGAGAACAGCAGAAGGGAAGGAAAGTTCTCAAGCATCCTGCCAGCCACATTTCCTCTTTTGCTACAGTCCCGAGGAAGAGACTCTTAATCCTGCAGACCTCATGGCTTGGTTTTCAAAACTACTACAGCTCCCATTGATTTTAATGGGGGTTGAAGATGTTCAACTCCTTTGAAAACCAGGCTTAAAGAATTAAGACACTCGTGGTAATTGATAAAAAAACACTTTCCTGTGGCTGGATAAGTGTTGCCAACTCTTGTGATTTTAGCATGAGTCTTGTGATATTTGGGGTTTTTCTGAAAGCCCCAGCTCCTGGACTCATGTGATCATAGAAGAATCTCAGTTTGTTTCCATTAATAAGAAGTCAGTTTCTGTTCCTCATGGTTACAGAGCAAAGAGGAAAAATGTGATCGTTAAAGGCTAAAAACCAAAGGGTAAATCAGAACACCCCAATTTTTTATTTAAGAGACAAAAAAAACCAAACGAAGAAAAAAAAAACCCCTCATGATTTCTAAACGAATCTCATGCTGGGGAGGGGAGGGGTTACTTATGATTTTTAAACCCTGGGATTGGCAATATTGGGCTAATGCAGTCTGAGTTTCTTAGGGCATCACATGGGGGCAGAGTTAAGGTGGTCTGGTTTCCCAAGTGAATTTCAATGCTTTCAGAGGTATGGATTTCTTCTGAGTTTAACTTTCATACTGGATTTCCAGGGGTTCTAACAATTGGTTCATCAATTTCATTTTGTCTCTAATTTTCAAGAATGTTAGTACTTATAAACCACTGACGTAGGTTAGCAACATTAATGTTGGCTGAGAATTGCATTAAAATTGTTTTCAAACCAATGATCAATAACATAAATCCCTTTAAATGTGTTTTTTTCAGGTAATCAGCTTTGAACAAAAGTTTCTGTTTACATGGCTGTAAGTAGGACAGAGGAAGTACTAACACTATGAAAGCAGTCAAAAAGCAGAACAGAACACCTAGTTGTTTCAACAAATGTTTAACACACAGTGAGATATCAAGGCCAGCTGGCGTTCCCAGAGTAGACCTATTTGGAAAACCGGGTAGTGGGCGGGCACAAGCCTGCCCACTGCCAAAACCCCTCCCCCAGCCTGAAGGGACGTGGCATTAGGTGAGGGTCCAACTGATTACGGGGGACAACTAATGAAAAATAGGGATGGGTGTGGGGATCAAAGAGCTAAAACAAGGGATTCTGAGGGGGACACCGAACAGAGAACCCTAGACAGTGCCCACTGCTCCTGGAAGGTGTCAAGGGAGCCGGTGGACGCTGCCCAGAGGAACTCTGCCCGGAGACGTGATCGGACCAGTGACCGTAAATAGGCCCCACAGTCACAGGCCCCTCCCTTGGCCAACCTCCTCTCCCTGGTTTTATAGATGGCTACCTTAGCGTAGGCCAGAAGGAGGTTGGTGAGGAGGTCCCGTGACTTTGTGGGGCCACAGATAGGGAGTCCATATAGGAACAGGTGAGGGGAAAAGTGCAGCCAGAACCTCAATAAGAGGTTCTAGAGGAGCCAGAAGAGGGGCTGCAACCTGGCGCACTTGAGGTAGGTGTGCGCCAGGGACAATCTCACACTGCAGAAGGGGCAAGTGTCAGGGCAAGGGGTGAACCATGCCAAGTACACACCTGTGCTCACGGCTCCATGAAGGAGCCGCCAACTGATATCCCCAGCGGGCTGTGGGATCAGGGTGGTGTATATATTGGCCCACCGGGGTCCTCGCCCTCCACTGGTGGGATTAGGTCCCGCCATTTCGTATCAGGGCAGGACACAAGGGCGAGGAAGTGGAGCAGTCCCAGAGTAGAAGAGGGGAGATATATAAGCTCCAGAATGCTGAAGGCTTTATATCCTAGTGACTAGGTAGGATTACTGCAGGGTAATTGGGAGCACCTGAGAACAATTCAGAAGCAGCCAGATGCTTAATAAAAGCCTCCCTGCTCCAAACAGAAGGTGCACAAGCTGGAGAAGGAGTAGGAGGACAGTGTTGTGCCGAGGAACTTACAGAAGGTAATTGAGATGGAGAAGAGGAATACAGACAGAGACAGAGAGCTAAGAAAGGAAACCTGACCTAAGATGGGTGAAAAACCCAAAGAGACAGAGGAGGGGGAAAACAGCCCAGGGGAAAGAACTGTGAAACTGGGACTCTGTCAGCAGCCCATAGCTGCACCTCATAGGGCCCCTAGGCTGGGACCCGAAGTAGAGGGTGGCCCTGGGTCCCAAACCCCCTTTTCCCCCAGGAGTGACGCCAACAGAGGCACCTCAAGGGGCTAAATCAAGGTGACTGGGGTCACCCTGACCCACTAGCCCTAGGAAAGCACAAGACCCACTGCAGGGGAACTGGTAGTCTGCCACATGTGATGTCAGGGGTGGGATCTATCTGCGCAGTGGATTTAAGTTAGGGTTCTCCTAGCCCCAACCCAGCTTCAAGATGGATGACGTAGTTGAGGCCTTGATATAAGCTACTGCTGCCCAACAGGAGGCTGTGTGTGTGCAACAGGAGACCAACAGTTTATTGATGAGGCAGGTGGCCCAGGACCGGGCGACGCTACAGGAGGTTGTAGGCCAGCTGAAGGTCCTGGTGAAGCGAGGCCACACCCAGGACAGGGAACGGACCATGTGAGCTAGTCAATTTTTACAGAAAATGACCAGAGAGGATGACGTGGAAGCATAGCTCCTGGCTTTTGAAAGGACAGCCCTATGGGAGGCCAGGCCGTGACCAGTGAGTCAGTATACTTGCTCCTTTTCTAAGTGGGGAAGCCCAGAAGGCCTACTATGATATGGCTACGGAAGCCGCAACAGACTACCCCCAGCTGAAGGCTGAGATTCTTGCCAGGTCAGGAGTGATGATGGTAGTGCGGGCCCAGAGGTTCCATGAGTGGTGCTACCATGAGGCCAGGGCACCAAGGTCACAGCTGTTCAACCTGATCCATCTGGCCTGGAAGTGGCTATGCCCCAACGTCCTGAGCATGGGGAAGATGCTGGAGCTCCTGGTAGTAGACTGGTTTACAAGTGGGTTGCCTCCAGATCTCCGGGCCTGGGTGGGTCAGACTGACCCCTCTTCCTATGATGAGCTGGTCGCCCTTGTAGAAAGGCAGCTAATGACCTGTGAATTATTCCATCCCTCCTGGGAAAAGAACTGGCCAGCCCGAAAACTAGACTCCACCCCAAGTCCCTGGCCTTCTGGAAGACTGAAGAAATTAGGAGCTGGGGGCAAGAATGCAGAGGAAGTGCCCGAGATCACAAAGGGATCTGGAAACTTGGGGGGTGAAGGTTGGGGGGAGGAACGCAGGGGCTGACAAAGTAGCCCAAGGCAGCAGACCTTGGCAGGTTTAAAGTACCAGTGTTATGAATGTGGGGAATTGGGACTCATGGCTGCTAATTGCCCAAATTGGGAGGAGCCCATGCAGTGTAACTAGGATAATCACTGTGGTCTTGTCAACCTGGTGGAGGTGGTAATGGCTCCCATGGGTACATGAGACCCATAAAGGTGAATGGTATAGAGACCATGGCACTGGTGGACTCTGGGAATGCCGTCACCCTGGTCTCTGTGAGTTGGTGGGGCAAGATCAGTTAACGCGGGCCAAAAGTACAGGGGTGACGTGTGTACACGGCATTATGAAATTTTACCCATCGATCCCAATACAGCTAGAGCTTCAAGGAAAGATCACCCGTGTGACAGCAGGGGTGGTCCCTGGCCTTCCTTGTGCAGTCTTAGTGGGCTGGGATTTTCCAGTTTTCAGAACTTACTGCCCCCAGTGGAGCCTGAGGTGGGCAACTAACCCTCTGCAGAAGAGGAAGCACAGACCACCAGTATTCTATTTTTCCTGAATTTGACCGGGAGCTATTTTCACCCCTCCAAAATCTAAATGAGAAAGGAGGGCAGATAAAAGACTCGGGACGCGGATATTGATGGGAAATCAGAAGGTTGCCCTAGTTGGTAGGGGAACTCCGAAAGGGGTCCAGGAAACTGCTCAAACAGGTGAAGACCCCAGAGTTGGCCCCAGTGCTAGTGAGGGTGGCCCCAAGGAGGGGGGTGAAGTAGAACCCCTAGAAGGGATACAGTTTAGTCCCCTTTAGGGGAATTTCAGGCATGACCAGGCCAAGGACCCCTTTTATGGGAACGTGAGAGAGGAGGTAGTGGAAGTAAATGGGACCCCCATAGAGGGGAAGACCAAGGGCCCTGGACCATATTATATACTTTGAGACAATTTGTTGTATTGGGTAGTGCAAATACGAGGGGAGGAAACTGAGCAACTCCTGGTACCCAGGAAACACATAAGAGCAGTGCTAGAACTGGCCCACAGTCATTTACTTGGAGGATATTCAGGGGCTGAGAAAACTCTGAACTGAATCCTCCGGAGGTTCTACTGGCCAGGGATATGGACAAAAGTACAGCAATACTGCGCCTCCTGCCCAGAGTGTCAGTTATATAGCCCCCGGCCTCACCTGCAGGCCCCCCCGGTGCCCCTTCCTGTAATTGAGGTACAATTTGAAAGAATAGCGATGGATCTGGTGGAACCTCTAGAGCAGTCAGCTCGGGGCCACTGGAATGTGCTGGTTATTGTGGACTATGCAACCCGGTACCCTGAAGCCATTCCTTTAAGAAGCCCCATATCCAAGGCAATTGCAAAGGAACTGCTTCAGATCTTCTCTAGGGTAGGCATCCCAAAGGAGATCCTGACTGATCAAAGTACCCCCTTTATGTCAACATTAATGGAGGATCGGTGCACCCTATTCCATATCCAGGCCCTGCGTACCTCAGTCTACCACCCGCAGACAGTTGGTCTGGATGAACGTTTTAAATGCACCCTGAAGAACATGATCCAAAGGGTAGTGGCACAGGATGGGAAGGACTGGGATACCCTTCTGCCCTATTTGATGTTTGCAGTACGGGAGGTCCCTCAGGCATCCACGGGGTTCTTTCTCACCTTGTGAGTTGTTACATGGCCGCCACCCTCGGGGGATATTGCTAAGAAGGAATGGGAAGAACGTCATCGAGCATATGGCACAGATGCAGAAGCGAATTGCCCAGGTGCCCCCCATAGTATGGGAGCACCTGGAGAGGGCACAGGAGTCCCAATGGACCTACTACAATTGATGGGCGAAAATGCAGAAATTTCAGCCAGAACGGGTGATGGTGCTGGTGCTAACTGCAGAAAGTAAGCTCTTAGCCAGTAGGCAGTGCCCATGTGAAGTAGTGGAAACATCACGGATGTAAACTACAAGGTGGAACAACCAGATCACAGAAAACCTGAACAAATTTACCATGTGAACTTACTGAAACCCTGGTGGGACCAGGAACCATGCCTAGTTACTCGAGATGCAGGCACTCTACTGGAAGCCCCGGAGGGGAAGGTGAAAATATCCCCTGAACTGACCCCAGAAGAGCAGTCGGAAGTCATCGCCATGGTTCAGAGAAATGAAGATGTGTTCTCCAAGTGACCTGGCCATATGTCGGTGGTCCAACACCACATTATTATCGACCCAGGAGTACGCGTAACAATGAAGCCATACTGCATACTTGAGGTGAAAAGGGAAGAAATTAGGACTGAAGTAAAGAAGATGCTGGAACTCAGGGTGATTGAGGAATCCAACAGCCAGTGGTCCAGCCCTATTGTCTTAGTCCCCAAACCTGATGGCACTTGGAGGTTTTGCAACGACTTTAGGGAGTTAAACGAAGTATCCAAGTTTGATGCCTATCCAATTCCATGAGCTTGGAGTCCAGACATGGTGAAAAGGTCCAATAAGGCAGACGAAGCATTTCTAGAACTAAGGACAGCCCTCTGTAGCCATCCAGTGCTCATAGCCCCAGATTTTGAGAAGGATTCATCCTCTACACAGATGCCTCGGAAGTGGGACTAGGCGCTGTCTTGTCACAGATGGTGGGTGAGGAGGAAATACCCAGTTCTATTCCTTAGTAGGAAACTTCTCCCCAGAGAACAGAAGTACGCAGTGGTGGAAAAAGAGTGCCTAGGCATCAAATGGGCAATGGAGACCCTCCGCTATTACCTCTGAGGGAGGAGGTTCACCCTGATGACAGACCATGCCCCGCTCCAGTGGATACACACAAACAAGGAGAAAAATGCAAGAGTAACAGATGGTTCTTCTTCCTACAACCTTCCACTTCCGGGTGCAACACAGGGCCGGAAGCCAACACGGCAGTGCAGATGCCCTGTTGTGCCAGCATTGTCTAACATCCCGTCCGCTGCTAAAACCCCTCCCCCAGCCTAAGGGGAGGTGGCACTAGACCCAGCTCCAATTAATTTTGGGGGACAACTAATGAAAAACGGGAAACGAGTGTGAGGCTATAGGTTCAAAACGAGGGTTTCTGAGGGGGACACCGAACAGAGAACCCCGGACAGCGCTCACTGCTCCCGGAAAGTGTTGAGGGAGCTAGCGGACACTGCCCAGAGGAACTCTACCCGGAGATGAGATCGGAGAAGGTAATTGAGACAGAGAAGAGGAATACAGGGCAGAGACAGATAGCTGAGAAGGGAAACCTGACCTAACGGGGGACCGGGTGAAAAATCCAAAGGGACAGAGGAAGGGGGAAAACAGCTCAGGGGAAAGAACTCTGAAACTGGGACTCTGTCAGCAGCACATAGCTGCACCTCATAGGGGTCCTGGGCTGGGACCCAGAGTAGAGGGTGAGCCTGGGTCCCAAACCCCCTCTTTCCCCCCAGCAGTGATCCCAACAGAGGCACCTCAAGGGGCGAAATCAAGGTGACTGGGGCCACTCTAACCCACTCCCCCTAGGAAAGCGCGAGACCCACCGCAGGAGAACGGGTAGTCTGCCATAACACACAGTTTTGCTCATGCGTGGATTTTGGAGCTGCCTCAGGCTGCCCCCCCTGCCCTCCCCCCAGTCATGCCCCTTCACCGACCCCAGGCCAGATCCGGCTCCTGCTGCGGGGCCTGGGGCTGGATCCTGCTGCTGGTGGCGGTCCTAGGACCCCAACCGGGGCCCAATCCTGCTGCCACCGGCAGCCCCAGGACCTGGGCCAGCTCTTCCCACCACTGGCAGTTCCGGAAGCCTGGTCCTGGGCCCCAGGACCCCGGCTGGGGCCCAATCCTGCCCCTGCCGGTGACGGCTCCGGGACCCCAGCTGGGGCCCGATACCTCCGCCAGCAATGGCCAATTTCTGCCTCAGCGGGGAGGCAGAGAGCTGCCAGTCAGGGGAGGCAAAGCCACGCTGGCCTCTTATAAATCCAACCCTGGTTTTGCTGCTCCTAGTGTGAGCCTTCAGGTGAAATTCTGGGATGTAAATAAGCAGATAAAAAATATTTGGGAGCCTTCATTAAACATCAGAAAAGGAACAAAAATTCAGTTGTTTTTCCTTTGCAGGTTACCTTTCATAGTGACACGTTCTTATTAAAAACAAGAAAACAAAAAGATATTTTCTGCCCAACCCAGAGCCCCTGGAAGCATTATATTTGATTCAAATGGAAAGCGGCTGGTTATGCAGAAACTCTCTTTTCTTCTTTTAAAGTACTTTTCATATGGGTCACAGGGATTTGCTTCCTTTAAATATTGTCTAGTTTCCCAGAAACTTGCAATGACACAGGAAAATATGCCATGTGGGAATATCATGTTATTACATTCAGAGGGGGCCTTAGGCTAACTGGGGCCCTAGGCGAAGGTCCATTGTGGGGCCCCCTATAGGCTCCCTGTGGCTGGCCCCCACCCATGGGACCCAAAGTCCCTCTGCCCCGGTCTCCCCCTGCGGTCCTGGAGCCCCACCCGCAGCCCCCACCCCCCCCCCCCCCCCGGCTGGCCCCGAGTCCTTGCTGCTGACCCCGGTTCCCTGATTTGTGTCCTGCAGGGCAGAAGGCAGATGTGACTTTCAGGAGAGGCAAAGGGGCCCCTTACTGCTCGGGGCCCTAGGTGTGTGCCTGCTTCACTTACCCCAAAAGTCATCTCTGATTACATGGTAGCGTACCAATGATGTTGCATCATGAATCTGTGATTCCATAACATGGTTTAGTATTAGTAACACAAGCAAGATAAAATTAGTTTGAGGCACTACTAAATATTAATTATTATTTATTATTACTGTAGTTCATAGGGTCCCATTGCGCTAGGTACTCCACAAAGACAGTTCCCAAACCAACTCGTCAAGTGAGACAAAAGATGAGAGGAGAAACAGGCAATGAGAGTTGAAAGTACCTGCTTATGGTGAAACAGCAAAGCCGGGAATACAATGCAGTCCACTTTAGTTACCTACTCATTGTGTATAGCACTGTGACATGACAATATATTTGTTGCTGTTTGAGCTGGGCTGTAATTTTAAATCAAACTTCTTTAGAAAGTAAAATCATCTCCTAAAAAGGATTTGGAACACAGCCAAGCGTGTGTGTGTGTGTGTGTGTGTGTGTGTGTGTGTGTGTGTGTGTGTGTAAAATATTTCTAGCCCTCCTTAGCAATTAGATAAAGAAGAAACTTTGGGGCAGGTCCGCAGTGGGTGTAAATTGTCATAGCTCTTGAAACTATGAACATACACACCCGCTGAACAGCTGTCCCTATCTTTTTGGTCTGGGCAGTGATTTGTCTGCCTTTTGGATAGAGTCGGTAACAACTACCATATACATTTAGTGCTGCTTTTATGAAAATGCCTAGTACATAAAGACATAGCCGTTACTGAAAGAAAACAAAACACAAAACTGACGTAAACCCTTCCAGCAATGTCCAGTTACTGATTTAGAAGTTAGTGCTGTATTCTGGAAAAAATCCAGGCACCATATGATTTCATGCACTAAAAACTTTAAACATTTCAGAGAAACATAACATATGACATAGGATGTTTTTATTTAATGAATGGCTTTAAAAAATGGAGCCAGTGTCCCTTTCACAGATGTACATGTTGGGCCAAAAGCATTGCTTTCGGATGTGTCATCACTTGGGAACCTAAAGAATTGTGCTTGAGAAAACATTGCTAGAAAATATCATCCCCTTCCCAGAAAGGTTCACTTCAGGCTTTGTAGAAAAACAGAACAACTCATTTCCACTGGATATAATTTATCTATTGAGAAACTTACTTCAAGGTACCAGGTTGCTGGGCATGGAATTAGAAAACTGTTTAATCTCAAAGTAACAATAATAATGAATCATTATTATTAGCACTTAACTCTTATATGGCACTTTATAGCCTCAAACCATATTACAAAAATGAAGTAGTTATTCTTCCCAGTACCCCTGTGAGGTAGTAAGTCACTTAGGAGATGTGTGAGGAGATGCACTATCCAAGTGGAATTCCTGGAGGAACATTGCATTTAACTTAGCACTTGTCTTTCTTGCTAAAAAAAAACCCCATGTTTTTACTTCAGAGTAACTAATGTGCATAAACTATTCTAAGGCATTAACATAGTGATGACCAGGCACTTTAGTTTTAGGTAAGTGCACCAAGGTAAACATTTTATAACCCCAGCTGGGATTGACTTTGCTGAGATTACCTCACGGTAAAATGAAAGTATCCCATCTTCACTGTGTTTTTATTTCAGAAAGACAACAGAGCCCTGTGGCACTTTTAAAAGTGCCACAGGACTCTGTTGTCTTTCTACAATAGACTAACATGGCTACCCCTTTGGTATTTTTATTTCAGGATAGCTTTCACATGAATTACTTTTTTTCACAGAAAATGCTGTTTATCAAAACAGAAACTTTTTTTGGAAGAGGACTGGCTTTGACAAATTTCTTTACTAAAATTTAAAAAAAATTAGAAAAAAGTTTCAAAATTGTTGAGAAATCTCATTTTAACTTTTTTTAACTGAAAATTTTGGTTTTCTGGTTGGAAACAATTTTTTGTTTCAAAATTTAAGCTAATTCTATCACAATTTTTTAAAACAATGGTCAAAATTGAAACAAAACATTTCAAAATTATCAAGATGAAAGGTGTCAGTTGACTTAAACCAAAAACTTTGTAGTTAAGTTCCAAAGGGGTGTTAGTCTAGGTCAGCAAAACAAACAAGGAGTCCTGTGGCACTTTTAAAGACTAACAAATTTATTTATCACATGAGCTTTCATGAGAGAAAATCCACTTTCGTCAGATACTTTTTTCTCCCACAAAAGCTCATGCAAAAAATAAACGTGTTAGTCTTTAAAAGTGCCACAGGACTCCTTTGTTTGTTTGTTTGTTCAGGACAGTTTTCAAAATTTCAACTTTTCATCCCAACATGGACAAAATCTTGAAAATATTCATGGGATGGAAAGACTATTTTCCGCCCAGCTCTATGTAGAACTTTAACATGTTAGTGGTAATGTTAAAAATACACTGTTTTAGTGTACACATGATTCGCCCCTTCCCCCCAAAGAGAGACTAATCAAAGCAGAAGAGAAAGTTTCTTGCATCCGTTAGCTGCCCTTATACACACTACCCCTAAAGGACTTTTCCAAGTCCAAGTGCTGCTTTAATAAACCTACATATGCCAGGCCCATTTCACCCATGATACCATTCAGCATATGCACACTCACTATGGCCTGGAACCTGTAAACAATTAAGTACATGAGTAGCTTTATGCATGTGAACAGTCCCACTGAACTGAAGGGGACTACTCAAGTGCATTTTTGGAACTTGTGTCTGGAATTATACTTACCCCAACCACAAATTCCCTTGGGCAGGTGCCATTTTGCATAAGAACGGCTTTTTAATGGGGTTTGAATTATAATGAGCACTCCCAGCCCTGGGGAGGTCAAAAACAAGCTTCCTCAACCCACTGAAATATATCACCCCTTCTTACCATTTTCTTCAACACTGTAACAGTGTTTCTAGAGTGGCTGTTTGATTATTGCCACCTGACCCTCTCTTCCTATATCAACTTTTAAAAAACCCACGAAAGATGTTAAGTCGTGCACTTTCTTATTTTTTCAAGTGCTTTCCTTAGGGGGCCAGACTAACACGGCTACCCCTTTGGAATTTCCTTAGGGGGATGGGTAAAGTGAAGATAAGAAACTTGCATAAAATACAATGGAGGGGCTCAGGTAATGCAGCACGGCAAGGAAGAGCTGAGTAGCTCCTACAAAGTGGGGGACACAGCGTGTGCTGGAGTAGGAATGAAACACCCTAGCACTGCTCTGATCAGACCTTTCTATATAACCTGTTCTCATTCCTTTTTGTTTCTCTTCTCCTAGTTTTTCTTGTTTTAATCCTTTCTTCCAGCCTTTGACTCATTTCTTCTACAACTGAAACAGGAAGTTTCTTCAAGAGAAGCGCTGGAAAATAATAATGGCCCAAGAGCTCTGTTATGATCATTTCCAGCATGGTGCGTAATTGAACGTCGAACGGGATTAAAAAGAACACCGTGTCTCTTTCAAACTATTTCTCTGAAAACTTCACCCTGGGTTGCCTGCTGTGCCCTCTTTCTGCGGGAGGATGGCGCTCTGATATTTGAAGATCTTTACTTCAAGACTAGAGTATTTTTTCACGCTCTGCTGCTACTAGAGCAGACGCCTGCCTCTCTCACTATTTGCTGCAGCGATCGGGGGTGCCTGACTGTAAACAAAACACTTTAGATCATAGCAAGGTCGCTGTAGACACAGCCTTTCTACTTACAGCTAAACTATTTAAGGTGGAATGGTTGTGGTTGGGGGGGAGGGAGATACGGGGAAAAAAAATCCTAAAAACCCAAACTGGGCTGCTGTCAATTAGCCTGACTGCAACAACAAACATTGCTCATAAAGTGAGTCAGGATAATTCTTAGTCCCTAAGTGAGCGAAGAACAAAATTGAAAGACCATGATACCTGTCTACAGGTCACTTACAGATTTTCTCCAAAGACCTGCCGAATGCTCCAAATCATGTTTACCCTATATCTTGTTAGTCTTTAAAAGTGCCACCAGACTCCTTGTTTGTTTGGCTCAACTAGACTCACAGGGCTACCCCCTGGAAACCCCATATATTTTAGGTCTTTTCATGCATTGCTGATGCTAGTGTCTTGATTCTGCCCTGCTTTTGCATGTAGCACAGTTCTTTACACTAAGGCAAAGCAGGTGTAAAATACTTCCAGGTAAAGTGGCATTTTACTCTGACTTTGCAGTGTTCCAAATGTAACAGTCTTTTAGAATGGCTTCCTTGGGTCTCTCACAAATGCCCAGCCTCACCACCTTTGGGCTATCTATTCCATCTCTGTCGGAGAGAGGTGTGCTTCATTTAGGCTTTATCTGCACTGGAAAAGTGAACGGGTTTCACCTAATAAATTCTTAGTCTGCTGCAAGTCCCTGACATTCTGGCACTAGTGCTCTTTTCTAGTGCAGAGCATGTCTCAGACTCCAGCTGCTGTTGTGCAAATGCTGAGTTGCTAGAGAGACATACCACTGATAACCATCCATGTATCCAGGCAAGCTCCTGGAGTCAGGAAGTTGTCTGTTTTAGAAATAAAATTAAATTAAAATAAATAAAAGTAAATGTGATAGGAGAGAGAAGATGGAAAATGCAAACCCAGTACAAACTGAGAGCTAAAACCAAACCAAAAACACACAATTGTATTATTTCATTTAAATCTCATGATTACTACATAATATGGGGGGGGGAGTTGTTTTAATTGTTTTAGGGGGGGGCAGGGGTTGGCCTGACTTTGATTTGTTGAATGATTTGGGGCTGGCAATATTGAGACCCACCAGGCCTAATGGTCTAAGCACAGGACACAAAAATAAGCCCATGTCTACACTACACAATCATGTCAATTTAACTGAGGTTGGCATAATGGCAGTTATTAAATCACTTGTGTGTGTGCATACTTGGCTCCTTGTGTTGGTGGTATGCACCCTCACCAAGAGTGCCTGTATGGATTACATTGTCAGTGCGGGGCATCCTGAAAGCCAACAACAGTCGATGTCAGTAACGCCGGGCCTACACTAACACCGCATGGACCTTATCACATCAACCGTGACTTCATGCTACTTGGGGAGATAGAAAAGACCTGTGGCACCTTAGGGGAGAGAGTGTTATTAACACCAAGTCTACACTACCACTTACTTCTGTATAACATACATTGCTCAGGGATGTGAATAAGCCCCCCTCCCCTATGACAAAAGTTATATTGACCTTAGCACCAGTGGGGACAGCACTATGTCAGTGGGAGAACTTCTCGGGCCTGCATAGCTACTGCTCTCATGGAGGTGGATTTACTATGCTAATGGAAGAGCTCTGTCCTGCTGCGTCCTCACCAAAATGGCATCCCTAAGTCAACCTACAGAGGCACGTATGTTGGCAGGAGCCAAAGTTAGGTGAAGATGCTTCCACAGCTAGGTTGACACAAGGTATCTCAACCTAACTGTGTAGGGTAGAGCAAGATTAAGGACTCCCTGTTCTGAAACTATTCCTTCTAAGGCCTTTGGCAAATCACATGCACCTCGCTCTGCCTGGGAAATGGGAATGATCGTTGTGATTGAATGGATGGAAACAGGGGAAAAGGTATTTTTCCAAATTATATTTCCTCCTCCCCTTCCCCCAAGCCTTACTTGTGGTGTTGTGAACCGCTATGTATTTTTATTACATTATTGCCTTAAGGAGTGCTCAATGGAAGCTTAAGCAGCCCATAAAAAATCTTGGGCCCAGACTAGTGTTTGTAGGTAGGGGTAACACACCTCTTGCTTTAAGATCAGTCCGTGCCTCTCCCTCATCCAGTTAATCCTGTTGTATGGACTGGCAATTTAGTTTGTCCCAAGCAGCCAGTCTGGTGGTGCCTGAATCCCAGCAGAGGTGCAAAGCAATAAAATCTCATTAAAGTGAAATGACAGGGTGTCTGCAGGGCAGAGGGGAGCAACAGAGACTGGTGTAAAGTGCCAGTCAGTCCCAAAGACTGGGATTTTTTCCCCGTTACAAAGGTAAAGGGGTAAATCCTTTAGCCATAGCAGGTAGCCTCCCAAGGAGAGTGATCTGGGTGGATCAGATGCTGCCTAGCTCCCTAGCAGGATTCTCAACTCATGTCAACGGGAGCTCCCCTTCCGGTGAAGGAGAGATGACCACGGCTGTGATTTGGGACGGGCAGGGAACAGAAAGCGTTAAAGGTGCGCCGGGGCAATCTGATCTTCTCCCCACCTGCGGTGGGTGAGCGAGGAGATGGGTGCGATTCCGGGCGCAGAAAGAGAAGCGAGGCTGGTCACTCACGGCGATCGCAGCATCCACGAAGAAGGCGGGCCCCCCTCCACATCTAGTCTTCCCTGGCTAAGGAGGAGGTCACAGCCGGCTCCCTCCCTACCCGCCCAACATCTGGCTGGTCGAGCCCAGGGTCCCGCACCTCCCTCCCCGGCAGGGCCCTGCCTGTGTTACAGCTAAGCTCCCCTCCTACCAGCCGTGAACTGCTGACCTCTCCAGCGCAAAACAAGCCCTGGTGCCACATGAGCAGCGCCTGTTGCAAGAGCCGAGCCAAAATGCAAGCAGCGGTTCGTTTTTTTCCCCCCCAGAAACCCGGGCAAGGGGCTTTTCTCCGCCCCCGCCCCTTTCCCAGGCGGCGAGGAGCCGGGACCCGGCGGCCGGGCCACCTTTAGAGCGGGCTGTTTGGAGAGGCAGGGCGCACAGACGGGGCGGCGCCCTGCGCGGGAGCCAATGGCTCGCTGGCGCTGTTTAAATAGACGGGGGGTGTCAATCACTTTCTTCTTCGTCAGCCTCCCTTCAATCGCCATATTGGGCAACCGAGAAAAGGGCTCGTCGGTCCGTGTTTATCCCGCCTGGGCGCGCGTGTTTCCCTGCTACGCGCCAGCCCCGACCCCGGCCAGGGGCTCCCCTCGGAGCGGGGATCCGCATCCGCCCGGCCGTCAACTCGCCAAGGGGGGCTCGGCGCTGCCCAGCCCTGCGCGCTGCCCCGCGGACACTTAATCCGGCCGCGGCTCGCTGGGGACTCGCAGGGGTGCGTCCTCCCCCCGCCCGCGTCTTATGCAAGTGTTTGTTGTGGGCTCTTCCCGCGGAGCCGCCAGCCAGGGAGCGATCGGGGCTCGGAGGGAGGAAAGCAGCCGCCGCCAGGAGCCAGCGGCTGGGGGGAGATGTCAAACGTGCGCATTTCTAATGGGAGCCCGACCCTGGAGCGCATGGAAGCCCGGCAGTCGGAGAATCCCAAGCCGTCCGCCTGCAGGAACCTCTTCGGGCCGGTGAGCCATGACGAACTGAGCCGGGACCTGCTGCGGTACCACCGGGAGATGGAAGAGGCTTGTCAGAAGAAGTGGAATTTCGATTTCCAGAGCTACAAGCCTCTGCCCGGCCGCTTCGAGTGGCAAGCGGTGGAAAGAGGCAGCTCGCCCGATTTCTACTTCAGGCCCCCGCGGCCGCCCAAAGTCCTGGGCCGATCTGCCCCCCGGGAGGGTTTGGATGTAAATGGAAACTGCCCGGTGGGGGGCTCTCAGGGAATCTCAGAGGACACTCACTGGGTAGATCAAAAAACTGAGAGGTCTGAAAACCAAACGGACTTAGCAGAGCAGTGCACTGGGCAAAGAAAGCGACCAGCGACGGAGGGTAACGTAGTCTTGGAAAACAAAAGCTTTCTACTTTCTGTGCTGGCTTCTTGTCAGGGGTAGCGCTGGGCACTCGTGTTCTGCCTACAGTCAACTCTTCTGCTGGTGGCAGACAGCGCTGCTTTCCCACTTCTCTTACCCCAGGACTCTCGGGCATCTTAAGCTAAAGCGGCTGCTGGAGCCCAGGGACCGTTTGCAACCAAATGTCCTTACAAACTAACGCCTCCCCACGACTGCAGTAATCGGGATGTGAACTCTGCCTGCGTCCTTTCGCCTTGATTAAACAGCCTAAGTTTAATAAGCAAGGTGGAGAAGGATATTGTGGCCCAAACGAGTAACTTGCGTCTTAATCAGAGAAACGACCCTCCTCATCTCTTTCATGCAAGCGAGAGTTGAAACTGGGGGTCATAAATATTCAGGGCCGCCCCCCCCCCCCTCCCATGCAGCGCAAACATCTGGCAGTAAAGGCATTTAATATCAAGTTTTCACTTTTTGTTTCTTTCAATGTTCCCCTCTTAGATTCCTCTCCTCAACCTAAAAGAGCCAACACAACAGAAGAAGAAGTTTCAGAAGAAGCCCCCAGTGCCACTTCAGTGGAGCAAACACCCAAGAAATCCAGCCCAAGAAGATGTCAAACGTAAACTGTTTTGGTGGGTTCCTATTCCTTTTTTTAACAGTATAACTTAATAAGGCATTCAAGGAATACGGAGAGGTCCACTCTGAGGCCATTCCAGTATTTAGGATATTAGTTTCTCTGATAAACTTTGCAGATGTGCTAGTTGAATAGTCTGGAAAACTGAAGTCTCCAGATTAAATGCATTTTGTTAATATGCTTTAGGAAGACTGAAATTGAGAGGGGAAGAGAGACGATTGTAAGTGAGCCAATTTCTACTATGTGCCATTAATAAACAATACCTTCGCTCTGGTAAGATTTGGGTCACTTAAGTAAGAAGGATCTTTTTACCAGTTGTATCGGTGCTATGTTGGTAGAAAGAGTAAGTTTCAAACACTTTCTTTCCAGACTCCCTTAAATTTTCAGATAAGTGTTGTATTCATTTGATGGCTTTCCCCATTGTTTTTGCAAGTAGCAGCGAACTTTCATCGTGAGACAGATGAGTCAATAAGGAGTGTAAATCAAGAAACTGAACATTTTCTTTCTTTCTAAAGATGTTCAGTCTTTTTTTATTTATTTGTGGTACGGTCACACAAATCTGAGTTGACAGTGAGCTCCCTTGGTTAATGAGGGTCTTTTTCCTTAAAAAAAAAAAAATGTAAGAGTTGGGGATTGGTAAATTTACCCATGGTTTCAAAGTAGTGGGGAGGTTAAAGGAAAACATTTCCAAACGTGATTTGCGATTGTGCAGAACAGATTAAGCTGTAAAGCAGAAGTTAAAACAAATTAGCCCTGCTGGGGTAAACAATCCAGGAACACGTCAGCATGCATGTGTATGCAAATTGAACTACTACCGTCTGTTTATTTGGATGTTTGAGGGGGAAATGGTGTCGGCAGACAAAAAATAAAAGGGTTAAAGGTGGAGTAGAAGAGGGCTCCTGAGTTGTTTATTTTTACTATTGCACTCCAAAATATGAGTTTAGAAAGATGGAAGACCATTTGCAAACAAATCTTGCATTGATTTTAAATATGCGTCTGGGTAAGCCATTAGACATTGCAAAACAGCTTAACACCACAGCATTTATATTTGTTTTAAAAGTGAAAATGGGGAGCTCTGGAAACATGTTAAATTGGTCTCAATTCTTAGTAAGCTTGGAATTTTTAATTTTTTTTTTTAAACCTGTGTGTGGATCGTCAGCCCTCCAAAAGGGTGGAGTAGGGGTGAAACAAACAAGGAGTTCTGTGGCACTTTTAAAGACTAACAAATCTATTTATTTATTTATTTATTTATTTGATAAATAAATTTGTTAGTCTTTAAAAGTGCCACAGGACTCCTTGTTTGTTTTGCTGATTTGAACTAACACAGCTACCCCTTTGGAGTGGGGGTGAGTGTTGCTTGCTTTTATGTACCTCTCCTGCTCATGTACTTCTGATTATTTGTCAAAAGTTTTGTTGGCACCACCCCCAGTTTGAAATCACCCCATCCCCAGCAATTAGGGTAAAAGAATGCAGTGATTGATTTAATTTTTAAATAGTGATTTGTGTGTCATGATCTCTTCTTTCAGCACTTCTAATGCCTGTCCTTATTTTCATTACAGAGTTAAGAATACACATTTCCTTGTTCATCGGATGCCTCTATAGTTGATGAAGTGAGGAAGATGTAAAGTTATATATATAAATTAAAATACATATCGTTGATACTCCATCTGATGGAGATCCTGTACAAGCACTGAAAAAACAAAAAACAAACAATAACACTAAAATTTTAGGCACTCTTAAAAGACCTGCCTCTAAAAGCATTGGATGTAGCATTGTGCAATTAGGTTTTTCCTTATTTGCTTCATTGTACTACCTGTGTATATAGTTTTTACCTTATGTAGCACATAAACCTTTTGGGGGAGGGGGTGGGAAGGGAATGGAAAAGGGTGACCAATTGAAACTTGCTTTCACAATCTAGCAAGCAGGGAAATTTATGAAGAGAAGCAGTGTAGATTTTTTTTTTTAAGTTAAAGATGTATTGTCCCTTTAATTGGGGTCTACAATGTCCTTAAAAAAAACCAAACACCATAATGCTAACACTGGTTATAGCAGACTGTTACAGACTGCTTGTGAAATTTCTACTTATTACATTAAGCTTAAGAGGTGGGAGCTATGATGTTTCCGTTATGTAGCAGTAAGGATTCTTATGTCCTGCAACTTCTTAAATCTCCTTAGGATAAACTAAAAGAATTTTAGAGTAGTTCCATGGATGAAAACTATTTCTCATAACTTTGGCTGGATATTTTCAAATGAATCTGGAGTGTTTATATTCCAAAAGAGAATATTTTTGATTTCTGATCTCTTCTCTGATAGTCGAGAGTGAGTAAAAAGGGACACTACATCTTTAAACAGTGTTTCTACATTGCCTGTGTATCTGTATGTAAAAATAAAAACATAAAAGTTTGAAGTGTACCTGTGTACATAATGCTGTAAAGACACTGAGAAATTATACTAACTTATTTATGTTAAAAGATTTTTTTTTAATCTAGAAGAAGATATTTTTCCCCTTAAAGCCAAAGTGGCATGTTTTGTGCATTTGTAAATGCTCTATTTGGTAGACTTTTTAGGGATTTTTTGTTTGTTTCTGTTTTTTTTTCTTTTTCTGTTAATTAATATGGCTGAAAGGATTGCAGACTGAGCCAAGTTTAATATTTTTTTGTAATGTGTGAGAAAAAAATTGCCAATTGATATTGTTTCACATCAAGCAATCAATAAAGAAAACTGCCATATATATGAAATGAGTTCTCTGCTATGTGTTTCAATTTCATTCTTTACCTGGCCTAAGTGGAAGTAGATTATTTCAAGTAGTATAGCAGGTTTTCCTCTGTGTGCCTAAAGTACAGGGGAAAGTAACAAATAAAGATACAGTATCATAAATATATACATTCCTCAGGCCATGTGTCATAACTTACTGTTACTTCTATCAGTAATAGGCATTATCTAAGAATAACTGGGAGCAAAGGCCCTCAGCCTCTTGATTCAATGGGGGAAGCTAATTTTTGAGTCACACCATTTTGTTTAAAAATTACACTTTTGAAATGCTCCCTCATTTATATCGCGTTGCTTGATTCTAGTTTAAGAATTAGATCTGACATCTTAATCCAAATAATATTCATCTGGTCATAACATACCATCTCTTGCCATCAGGTGGCACGGTTTGGTCCACTGTATGTCAGACCTAGGTGGCTGCTGAAGCTAAAATCCTTAAAGGTATTGAGGCTCCTAACTTCCACTGAGATCAACGGGTTGGGAGCCTTAATTCCTTTGCCAGTCTGGGCCTTAAGTCCCTCAACAATCCATACCTGGAATCTGTCAGCTCTACTCCCGTTTTAAAGACTTCTAGATTTGATGATTGTCTCTGAAAACAGCTTTTATAGTAACATCTTACTAAATTTGTCCATTTCCCTTGTCTGCAACAAACAAATCACGCCAACAATAACACAATTCAAAAACAAAACCCTAAACCACAGGATTCAGTGTGTGTGCATAATATATAAAAACTAATGATTACATTGACTGCAGAAAGCACACACTCAGGTTTGCTTTTAGTATGTGTCTGCATCTCAATTATCTCTCTGCTAGTAGAGCAAACAAATCCAATTTTGTTCTATACAGAGAATTAACCATTAGGAAATATTCTAGGATGTATGACTATGGCCTTAATCCTGCACACACTTATGCATGTACTCAACATCACTCACCTGAGTAGTGTCACTGAAACCCTGGGGCCTACTTTCTGGGTTACAGGTAAGCAGTACATAATGTTGGGGGTTGTTCAAGGTATCAGGGTGCCTAGTACTAATGCCACTTATGTTCATTCTGTAAGTTTCCCATCTTCAAAGTGTCTGACAAAGTAGGATTTTCTCCCATGAAAGCTCATGCGATAAATAAATCTGTTAGTCTTTAAAAGTGCCACAGGACTCCGTTGTACTTCTGTCTAAAGCACCCTCACTATGTCATTCTAGAAAGACAACAGAGTCCTGTGGCACTTTTAAAGACTAACAGATTTATTTATCGCATGAGCTTTCGTGGGAGAAAATCCCACTTCGTCAGACGCTCATTTAAATCTTCTTCAAAGTGTCTGACGAAGTGGGATTTTCTCCCACGAAAGCTCATGCGATAAATAAATCTGTTAGTCTTTAAAAGTGCCACAGGACTCTGTTGCCTTTAGAATATGTCATGCTACTAAAACTAAAATCTTTCTGTTCCTGTATGGAATTATGTTGACTATAGGGCAAATTAGGACCTAACCAGAAGTGGTTTCAGATAGGGGTAATGTTTTTCATCTGATTTTAAGCTGCTTCATTACAAACTTGCAGAGAGCCAGTTTCCTGTGGAAAGGAGTACAAACGTATGTAAACAGGCAAAATTCAGGTAAAGTTGCTGTTCTCTCTTATTAACCTTTTTGATACAAAACCAAAGAGATTGCATCAACATAGGAAAAGCAGCATTAAACACACAACTTCCATGCAAATAACCTGGTGTAAGGAGGAACATAAACTGAGATTTTTATGAGTAGATCTAAGACAATTAAAAATAAATGAAGATAATTAGAAATATTTCATCAGTTGTTCTTTCGTAATCACTCAAGCTTTACTTTGCCAGGAACAAATGGAATCAGCACTGTTTAGAAAAGCCTCACATCTCTTCAGAGGATTTTTTTTTCTGGGAAAACAAACAAGGAGCCCTGTATCACTTTTAAAGACTAACAAACTTATTTATCGCATGAACTTTTGTGGAAGTAAATCCCACTTCCTCAGATGCTTTTTGGGGGGCTTTTTCAGAGGCCTGGAGCAAATCGGTGCCTCAGTTTCTTATCTGCCTAGTCTCAGGGCCGCAGGAGGCACTATTTAAGCTTCCGAGTTCCTTAAATGAAAAGCCCTACGGTACTGCGAGGTTTATTGTTCACACTTTATTTGACACGGCTGCATGTTCAAGTTGTGGGCTCGCTCGAGCTGATCGGCTATTGACAGTGTCCGCATCATCATTTTTTTCAAAGACCTAAGGGGATCATGCATGCATGGCCCCTAAAAAATCATATACGTGTAACCTAATTGTCAGCGAGTGAACTCCATTTGTAGCGGGCAAAAGCACTTAGAGAAAGCCCAGTTCACTTGCTGAAATCCCCTACTAAGCCAGCTCCTGTTGTTCCTTTCCGCCACGCCTGGGTTTTCCCTGTCCTGCTGCGTTAGCTTTGCCTAAAATACACTCCGGGAGCCCTGTCCCCACGTACAGCCGCAGGGAACTCTGCCCAGCCAGCCCGGATAAATCCAGAATTGGGAATCACGCACACCCCTCCGGCTATGGGCTAGATGCAGGGCGGATGGGGCTGCGCCTGTCCCAGCAGCAGCTTTCCAGGTCTGGGGAAAGGGACTAAGGGAGTGGCCCGTGTTCCTGTTTCTATGCGCCGCTTTTCCTTGTCTGACGGCGAGGGATCAGTTTCAAATCCCCCTCCTCCCCCCAGCATCTTGATGGCATCCAGCCCCTTGGCCTAACCTGCGTTCGCCTCCGAAATATTGGGGCTTTCAAAGGCCTCTGTGCAGGTCCCTGCGACAAGAAAAGCCCTGAGGTGAAGCACACCAAGAGGGAACAGAAGTGGCCACGATGGGAAACAAACAGCGGCTCCTCCCTGCTGCATCAGCCTAACCCAGGGAACGGCAGCCAGAGAAACAACTTCAGGCCGCCTAAAAACGAGTGGAAATGGGGGGAGCCGAGGTGGGTCAGGCTCACGTGGGGCTCTCTTTGGGAGCAAAGAGGGTGGGGGCAGTTGCACGGCTGCACCCAGTTCTGCAGGGCAGTTGTCTGGCCGGGAGGGAGGCGTGGGGTGGGAAAGTGAGGGTGCACAGAGGCTGCACCGGGGGAAGGAGTCCTTCTGCGGGATGTTATTTTACATCGCAGTACAAAAAAAAGGGGGGGGGGGGAGCAGAGAAGGGTCTGCCACAAGGGCGCCTTCACCTGGGACCCGCCACCACACCCTCGCCCACACACCAGCCACCAGCACACAGCGGGCACCAAAATCTCGGAGTGGAGGCAAATCTCCTACCCCAACGCCCCAAAACACCGAGCTCAGCACCGATCGGCACGCCCCCCCCCCCCCAAAGGTGTGCGGGTGCTAAGAAAGCAGACAACACCCGCTCAGCAGTGATCTCGCGATCCATCTCCCCCCTCCCAGAAACCTTCCTTCCTTGAAACAACAACACCCGTGCACCGGCAGGGAAATGCAAATCAGCAGCAGAGAGAAAAAGACGAAGGCAAGATTGCATCATTGTTATATGTCTCCCCCCCCCCGCCTGAAATGTGTTGCAATAATCATGGCGTTTACATGGGAGCCGCTGCCTATGCGATTTACCCCCGCCGCTCTAAAACTATCGGTCTGATCTGGGGAAGCGGCTGCAGGGAGGCACCTTTGGAAAGTTGTGTGTGTGACTCTCTCTTTGTATGTGTGTTTTTCTTTTGAAATCCAGCTCGCGCTGAAGTTATGTGTGTGGGGGGGACGACGACGAACTATTCTCTCCTTTTCTCCCCTCTGCTGGCGGTGCTTGGCGTTGTAAACTGGATTGGCGTCAGCTCAGCCCAATGAGCCGGTGCTGGGGGAAACAGCCCATCGCGAAGCGGCCATTGGGGAGATTTAAGGTGGACCCCAAGGCGATCAGCAGCAGGGCGCGAGCGAAAAACAGCGGCTGTGTGCACCAGCGGCAGGGCTCATTTGCATACTCTCCCTCATTGGCCCGTCGGGGCAGTTTGAATTCTCTCCCCTCCCACCCCTAATGCCCAGCCCCGCGGGGCGGTGTGTTCCTCTCTGCTGGCTGGGCTGGAGGCAGGCTTGTCTCGCTGACAGTCTGTGGATGCCATGATGAGCAGCTCAGTGCTCAAGCCGTTGTGGGGCAGTGGGAGGAGGGAAAGACACGCCTTCTGTGTGCACGGTGGGTGTGTGCAAAGCGGTTGGCTTGGTTTGAATCTCAAGCTCAGACTGATGCAATATCATCCTCCCCCCCACTCCCATTGCTACTGCAGCCGGGTGAGGTCCGAGGGGGGTGCTAAATAAACAGCCAAGAATTCGGTGAATGCGGTGTTGCACAATGTGTCAGGGAAGCAGTTTAGCAACCTCCGGCAGAATCAATATACACAGGATAGAAGGGAGTCTTAGGGTGATAACGTTTCATCAACAGGGACCTACTGAGATTGACTGGCCCGGAGCCCTTTTTTTCTAAGCTGTGGATGGGGTAGAGAAGTCTGACTCCTACACTGATCGGAAGGGGATGGTTTTAAAAAGAGATGAAGGAACCAGTGAGACTTTACAATGTTTCACCGGAATAGAAAAACAAGGAGTCCTGTGGCACTTTTAAAGACAAACAACTTTATCACACGGGCTTTCGTGGGAGAAAATCCCACTTTGTCAGATGCAGCTCATGGGATAAATAAAGTTGTTAGTCTTTAAAAGTGCCACAGGACTCCGTGTTTGTTTTGCTGAACTAGACTAACACCGCTACCCCTTTGCCACTGGAATAGATGTCCCACTTTTATAGGGTCAGGCGCAGTGTTTGGGGCTTTTTCTTATCTGGATACCCTTTTACCTCTCAGCCCCTGTCCTGATTTTTCACACTTGCTATTTGGTCACCCTATAGAACGCATCACCAAAAGGAAAAAATATTTCTCTTCCTCTGTTTTTGTTATATTGATTAAAATTAATCCAGAGAAAGGAGTCTCCAGGGGAAGGAGAGGAAGAAAGAATCAGTCTAGCCATGTTCGCTGTAGCAGTCAAAGTTTCTTTGTGCATGTCACCTTGCTGCATTCAGGATTTCTTTTTTAATCTTGATAAAACCTATTTTAGAGCGAAGAAGCATGTTCCGAGTGGGTTAAGCACAGTACTAGGAGCCAGGAGATCTGGCTCTTCAATTTCAGATTTACTGTTTAACCTTGGACAAGTCACTTCACCACTTTGTGCCTTATTGTCTGGAAAATGGCTAAAATACCCTGTCTCAGAAATGTGCTGTGGAGTTTATGTTGTTTGTATAATGTTTTCAGATTCTTAAACAGGGATTGCAAAGTCTTGTCTACTGAAGGCTAAGGCAATATGGATGCCACATGAACCAATTGAGCAAATCCACAAAGGGTCACTTTTTAAATCCTATTTGCATCTTTACTAATTTTAAATGCCCCCTTTAGTCAACTTCATTTCAGGAGGTTATTTTCTCTTCTTTCTATGACAGTATACCCGCTTCTGTAATGAATTCTAACTCTGCTCTGCCGCTCATCGCAGTGTTTTGGTGTATTCTGAATGATGCCCACTCTATATAAAAAACCTTCACCCTGAACGCTAGAGTTTGAGGTGAAGGCTCTGCAGTGGGCAGGAAGATTTGATTATCTAAACCAGTTTCCCTGCCCGAGCCAGTAAAGTAGGCATATGACAGGTTCCTTAACCAGAATTGCCTAATACATGATTCTGATAATTTCACTAGCTTATATTTGTAAAAATTTGAGTGGGGAAAAAAGCACTAATAGCTATTTAAAGTGCATGCATCAACACGTGCTGGCAGCCAGCTAAATGTGGACTTCTCCACATTTCTCCCACTGCCCAGCCTACCTCTGTGGTTTTCTAGTTTGCATCCTACCTTCCATCATTCATTTAAAACCTTTTCTTTATTTTTTGCCTAATTGACTCAAATCTCATCCTACAACTCCAAATTATTTTAAAATCTAAAATAGAAATAAAAAAGTGAGATAAAATTGAAAAAATGTTGATACTTTATTCTACTCCGGTGGGAAGCTGAGAAATATGCCCTCCACTAAAATTACTAAGCTAATTTATATAAATACCTCTGAATAAATAAATACACACTCTTCAGTTTGTTGTTCCAGTATGACTTTCTTTGCCTTCACCTGAAATTAAAAATAAAGTTGGATTGGCAATATAAAAGCTTTTAAAGGACTGTGCACAAACAAATATATTACAGGTGAAAAATACATATGTTTATATACGATGAGGTGCTCCCTCATAATCTTATAACTGTTTCTGGGGTACAATTCCACATAAGTAGAGAGATATATGGTGTCCCTGCCTCTCACAATGAGACCTGTAGACTTAACATTCTAGCCTCCTCGGGAGACAAAACGAAGAGGGAAAATTAATTGTTCAGCAAAGAGGATAGAAAAATTGCAGATATTTGCAGCAAGTGAAAGTAAGCTGATGAGAACTAGCAAGAAGTTTCCTAAATTATATTGATCCAGATCCTCAAAGACATTTAGGCACCTGACTCCCATTGATTTAAGTGAGAGTCAGGTGCTTAATGCCTTTGAGGATCTGGACTACAGAGTCTTCCAGGCTAGCTAAGTTTTTTTTATTTATTACAGTAGTTCTTAAAGGCTTCTAAGAGTGACTGTAAGCACATAAAAAATGGCCCCTGTCTCAAAGAGTTTACAGCAGTGGTTCCCAACATTTTCCTTTATGTGAACCACTACTTTGTCATCAAAAGCTATTATGGACCACCACGTAAGCAAGCTGTTTTAAACATTTTTAACATAACCTATGGCTGATGGGAGTCAAATTTGTATATCAAGAGATATTAAAAATGCAGCTATTTCTAATAATTTCTTATGCTCACTCATAAACATATTGCATTCATCACAATACATTCATCTACAGTAAATCGAATATGATACATAAGAGGTATATGGGATTATATCAGGGGTGCACAACCTTTTTTGGCTAAGGGCCAAATTGCATTTTCTAAGGCCAGTCAAGGTCCACAAATGAAACCTGCGGGTGGGGGGGGGAGTGTCACATCATGTGATTCCTCTGCTTGCTCCACTCCCAGAGGGCCGCATAGAACATGCTCGCGGGCCGCATGCGGCCCAGGGGCTGCAGGTTGTGCACCTCTGGATTATATTATTACATTATCTTTTCCCCCCCCATGGACCACCTGCAGTATCGTCCAGGACTACCAGTGGTTCGCGGACCACATGTTGGGAACTACTGGTTTACAGTATACGAAGACAGGCAACAGGTAGTTACAGCTGAGTGTGGGGATAATAATGAGGTATGGTAATAATGAGACAAAAGACCTGGACAAAAAATCCTTTCAGACTTTATTATATATCATGAAGCAGAAAAAACCCCAGGCCCCAAAGCTAGACTCTTGGGCCCAGATCCTCAATGCTATTTAGGCACCTAATTTCCATTGAAATCAATGGAAGTTAGGCATCTAAGTACCTTTGAGGATCTGTGCCTGTTCCCCTTTGCAGGGCATCTTTAACTCCTTTAGGCCCGGTATAGATACAAGGACTATGTCTACACTGGAGGCTCTGTTAAGTCGACTTATCAAGGTCGACTTAAAGTCAACTTAAAGTCGACCTTGTTAAGTCGACTTAGAGTGTCCACACTGAAAACTCCAGTTGACTGCCTGCGTCCACACTGGCAGGTGCTAGGTCGACAGAGGAGTGTTGTGGGGGCTTGGAACTATGTTGCCTCTAAGCTGCGTGGGTGTGTGGCGGCGCAGGGGCTGCCACACACCCGCGCACCTCTCACAGACACCCGCGCAGCCGGATCCCTGTGTCCCTTCTCCCTAGCCCGATCCCCCAGCCACCAGGGCCGTCCTTGGGGGGGGGGGGGGGGGTTTGCCCGAACGGGGCGATTGCCCCGGGCCCCGCGGCTATGTGGGCCCCATACTGTCCCGCTCCCAGCTGGGGGCAGTGCGGGGCCCATGCCACGGCCCCCCCGCATGGCCGCACTTCGCCCTGCCCCCGCTGCCTTTGGCTAAAGGCAGCAGGGTGGGAGGCTTTGCCCGGCCTCTGGCCAGGGCTGGCCCTCCCTGTCCCTGGGGCGGAGCAGGCTGGCCCAGGGACGGGGTAGTTCATGGGGCCGGCCTCGCTGGGCTGGGCTGGGCTGGCCTGGCCTGCCCCACATGGTCGGCCCTGGCCAGCGGCAGGGCCTCAGGACCCGTTACCTGGTCGGGGCACCACTAGTGGCAGCCTGGGATCCTGGCCGGGGCTGGCTTGTGGCCGCAGCTTCAGCTGGGGCCTGCTCCTGCTGGCCCTGGCCGGGGCCCCAAGGGCGCGCCGCTGCTGGGAGCCAAGGCTTGCCGGGCTCCAGGGCGGGGGAGCAGGTCAACCCGAGCCTCTCTTCCCCCCTCCAGCGTGGGGGTGGAGTGGGGCCCCCCCCAGACCCGTCGACCCTGGGCCCCGCTCCCCCCTAGGGATGGCCCTGCCGGCCACAGCTCATCCCCGGCCTGATCCCCGACCACGGCTCTCCTTCTCCCCAGCAATGGCTCTCCTTCTCCCTAGCCCATCTCCGCAGCCGTGACTCTCCCTTCTCCTCAGCCCTTCTCCCCAGCCGCGGCCCTCCCCTTCACCCCAGCCTGATCTTCCCTGGCCGTGGCTCTCCCCTCCTCTCCAGCCTGACTCCAATTAGGTCAACTTAGGGCTATTCCCCATCCACACCAGCTTTAAGTCGACCTAACAAGGTCGACTTAGGCATTAAGTCGACCTTCAGAGGTGGAGTTATTAAGTTGACTTAAAGAAGTACCCAGGGTGGACACAGCATTCTGTAAGTTGACTTAAGCATCGTTAAGTCGACCTAAGGTGCAAGTGTAGACATACCCAAGGATTGCACTAATAAACATTTCCTTTCGGTGGAGGTAGGTGGCTCACACACATCTGTCTTTGGTTGGTGCATCCTTAAGTTAAATCAGTACATCTGTAACCCCCATTGCACCTACAGGGTGCAGCTGTAGACTGGTGGAGTTAAATTGGCACTACATCAATGTGAATGACTATTTACACTAAGGTTGATACACTGGTGCAAGAAGTCCTCTCATTGCTATCCCATTCTGCACCGTATCATGAAGAACTGACCTGTCTGGTAACCTTTCCGAACTCTACGGCCCTGCCCTGAGCTCCTCAGGTTGATCAAGTTCTCTTTGGCTTAAAAAGGCTACATAGGCAAACTACAAGAGCATTATGCTCCTTATCAATTTGGCCTTGCACATCTACTTGGACCTCGCTGGATACTGAGATAAAGAAACTCATGCTGGAATGTGAAAGTATACAGCACCTCTGAGAGTAGATGATCTTTGGGACTGATCCAATGCTCACTGAAGTCAATGGGAAAAATTCCTATTAGATCAAGCATAGTCTATTGCCACTGGAGTCTACAGCATGATTCCTTGGGGAGTGTGTTGTCAGCGGGAGCATAAGTTGCAGATCTATATTGATTGTGGAATCTCAGACGTGGAGATTATAAGTTATGGACATTATTTACATTGATCTTGTGCTGAAGGCTCCCATCCCCCAGTTACCTGAGGCCTTTTGTACCTAATTGTTACATTGTTTTTGTTTTGTTTTTTGGAAAACAGGTTTGCTGATCACCTTTAAGGTGCATTTGATGTTGATGGGAAATGCTGATTGACTCTTCTTTTTATTTGAAGTCCTCTTTCTTCAGTTTCATACACTGCCCTCCCAATATGCTGGCAGCTGTTTAGGAGGAACTAGTAGATGCGGAGAGTTATGTTCATACCCTTCCAACCTTGACCTCTGTTCTGAGACTGACAAAGATTCCAGCTGCTTTGAGTTTTCATATTTTTTGTGATGTGGACCCCATTAAGAGATGGATCAAGACCAACAGTTCATTTCACATAGGCCAACAGAATAGCCATTAAGTTGTAAAGGCTTCAGGCACTGCTGATTATCCAGATTTAAACCAGTGACTTATACAGGAAAGGCGCCATATCACATTACCAATCTCCTGAACTACTGGACTAAAGAGCTCTTCAAGCAAATGGACCATGTATCCCTGCTGGGAGCAGTTTCAGCAGTATCTTTTATTCTCCTTTTTCACTGGGGGCAGACACATGCGTTGTTTGGAGGTCTGGGTTGGCCTTTCCTGCCAGATGAAAAGCCTGGGGTAAGGGCTGTAGTGTTTTTATCCAGCAGTTTGCAACTTTCTTTTGAGGACTAAAGAGCTGAACACTTCCCAGCTGAGCTGATTGGTTCACGCACTTATTGCATTCTGTTTTGGGAAAAGTTTTCACAAGGACAACCTTTTTTTTATTATTATTTTTTATTAGTGGCTTAGTAGAAGAGAGACCTCTACTGGCTAAACTAGTGGAGCTGCTATAATCTTATCCTGCACACTTCTGCTTTGTGACTCTGGTTTTGGACAGAGGCTTTCTTTCTATTCAGCTACTTTATGAATTTGCTGCTGGTCTGCACGAGTCTCCTGGGGAAATGTAAGAAGCCACATCTGGCATTTTGTCTGAATGTTAAGGGAATATCTAGACTGATGGCATCCACTAGCTACCAATGTATCAATGCCTAGTGTAATGGTAGTATTTAGCTTTTTAAAGCTGGCTTTTTTTCTAGGAGATGAGTAAAGGGGGGCTTGAGCATTGAAGCATGGGAAAGAATTAGAGGCTTATCAGGGATGGGAGGATAAGGCAGCCCTCTGTTTTCATCCACTTCATTGTTTTCAGCCACCTTTTATTCTCTTCTATTCTTTGTCCCACTGTCCAGCTGTGTTATCCACTATCATTCTCCACTCAGGAAGGTTAACCAGCTAGCCTACTTGGCTTGGTGAGATTTAGTTTCCTCTCCCGCCTATTACTCAAGAATTGAATGGCAGTCAGTTCCTATCTATCTAAGCAATCACCACTAGGTGACCACCGTAGTTTATCTTTTTAGTTAGAAAAATGCTAAACTATAGAATTTCCTCTTAAAAACGTCACTATTTGCACATATGTCAATGAAAAAATAAGATGTTTATAAAAGAGTGGAATTGGGTGACTCACAGGATTGTTACTGGAATGTGGTTGCCAGTTCAGGTTGAAAGCTGTTGCCATCTGTGCTAAAGCAAATAGAGCTTGTGTTTAACAATTTATTTTTATTCCAGCATTACATAACACAGCTATCAAACACTCATGTAAGCAGCAACCTACACATCATTCTCTGATTCTGCAATACAGGGCCTCATCTTCCACTGTAGGGGCGACTCCTCTGACCTCTGCAGCCTCACCCATGTCCTTGCATAACAGCTGCACCATACGCTGTATGACAGATGTTTAGTGGCCTATGGGAAACTAGTTAGTGATCCCTGTTAGCTCTGAAAACGTGACTGGACCAGAATCAGATGATTGTGCTGCCAGTTGGAATCTGAAGTCTATGAATATACTGGTTGCAAATAGTTTGGCCAAAACAGATATGAAACAGACATCCACAGATCTGAATTGCTTTTACTTCCTCTTTTTTTGCAGGAATTCTTTGCTGGTATGGGTCTAAGTAGATGGAAAAATCATGGATTTTACTTCCTCCGTTCGGTGCAAGAAGAGAGTGGTGCAAAAGTGGTTCAAGCTGTTCTCTTGGGCCTTTCCCTATCTGTTGTTGGCACTCCCTTACATAATGGACAGTAGGAAGGGTGTGGAAGTGGGGTAGTGTGACTCCTAAAACTATTCTGGCAGCTCAGTAATGGTTAGAGAACCTCTGTACAGTGGAGATTTTTCCCAGAGGCTATTTCTGCCTTGGTTAAGGCCCTCATAGGAGCATTAGGGCAATAGAAATTCAGGCCCAAGATCTGCTAATGGTTTCATTTGTAAAGGTTGGATCTACATTTTCTGTCCCATAACTTTTTTTTAGTCTTTTTCCAAGAGAGTGATTCATTAGCTTTGCCATAACTAACTGCAGAAGACAGGCGGGATATTCCTAGATGTTACTGATGCACATGGCATGACCTGGCATACAGGCCTACTTTACAAACTGGCATTCATCCTATTGCATTGAGTTATCATGGCTGTGGAGCTGCTACTGAGAGGCTGCTAATTCCAAGTGACAAAAAGCCAGCTCCTGGAGCTCCCAAAATAATGGTCTCTACCATAGGGCTCAGTGCTAGGACTGACAATTTCCCACTTATTCACAAATGACCTTTCCTGCACTAATTCCAGGTGTTTTGTCCACACAGATGACATCACGCTGGTAGGATTTCAGTCACCTAGGAGGAGTCATGAACGAAGATATGAGAGAGATGACCCACTGTTGTAAAAGATGGAGGCTTTAAGCAAGTGCAAAAAAAAGCCAGTTTCCAGTTATTTCCATCTAAACCACACAAAGGCCAACAGACAGCTCTGCATCTTCCTGAATGGCCACCGGCTGGACCACAATCCTAAGCCGGTATATTTAGGTGAGACACTGAACCACACAATGATATTGAAGAACACCTTACCAAGACTCCACTGAAAATAATGACTAGAAACAACTTGATCAGTAGACTAACTGTTTCAACCTGGGGGGCCAATCCGCACACACTAGGGATACATCTACACTGGAGCCTTAGGTTGACTTAAGGAAGGTTAAGTCGACCTATAGGCTGCTGCATTCACATTGGGCTTTTATTAAGTCGACTTAATCGCTTCCTTAAGTCGACTTAATAACACCACCTCTTAAGGTCGACTTAATGCTTAAGCTTAATGCTTATTAAGTCTACTTAAGCCAGTGTAGATGACTTATATTGGCCTCCAGGCCCCGGTGCAATGTGGGACAGCTACCCACAATGCACTACTCCTCCGTCGACATAGCACCTGCCAGCCTGGATGCAGGCAGTTGACAGGAGTGTTCAATGTGGACTCTCTAAGTCGACTTACCAAGGTTGACTTTACGTCGACTTAAAGTCAACCTTGTTAAGCCGAGTTAACAGAGCCTCCAGCGAAGACATACCCTAGGATGCTGTGAGTTTGCCCTTTACTTTTCCGTAGCACAGGATGTCTCTTCGGTGTGGCTTAGCTCCTCTCACAGGCTATGTCTACACTGGGGAATTTAGGTCGACTTAAATAAGTCGACTTTAATAAGTCGACTTTAAGTCGACCTTATTAAGTTGACTTAGAGAGTCCACACAGGACTCCTAAGTCGACTTAAAGTGGGCCTTACTAGTTCAACTTAGAGAGTCTATACTAGACTCTCTAAGTCGACTAGTTCAGTCCAGGGAGAGCCAGCTCCTCACGGGGCTGGCTCTCCTCGAGTCAGCAAGCCCCTGAATGGTCTAGGGGAGAAGGGAGCTTGGAGCTCCCTTCTGCCCCAGACCACTCGGCTCCCTTCTGCTTGGGACTTCTCAGGTCCCGGGCCGAAGAGAACCCTTCTAGCTGGGACCTGAGTGGTCCCGGCCATGAGGAAGAGCTGGAGACCCGCGCTCCAGCTGCCGGCTGCTGAGTAGCTGGAGCGCGGGT
>ML685821.1:14651837-14695194 GCA_007922175.1 Pelusios castaneus
TGCGGGGCTTCCTTATTGCTGGTACTGCTCAGGTCCCGGGGAGAAGGAAGCGTGGGGCTTCCTTCTCTCCGGGACAGCTCAGGTCCCAGCAAGAAGGGACTGCGGGACTTCCTGAAGCTCCCTTCCCCCGTGCCCTAAATCGACTAAGTCAACTTAGGGCGTCCACACAGCTTAAGTCGACTTAAAAAGTTGACTTAAGCTTCAAAGTCGACTTTATAGGAGGTTTTATAAAGTCGACTTTGAATTTCCTTAAGTAGACTTAAGCAGCAGCTTAAGTCGATTTAAGGAAATGCCAGTGTGGACGCAGAGTAAATTAAGTCGACTTAAGCATGCTTAAGTCGACTTAATTTACTAGTATAGACGCACCCACAGAGGACTAATGGGCAGTCAGATGAATGAACCTGCATGTACAACTGGTTACATGGCACCAACTAACTACTCTTGGCTGTCAATCCTCTTCAACATTGCACCTTCTAACATCAGATGAGAAGTTGCTTTGTATAATCTGCTCCTTAAGATGCGAGACGGGTCACGTCTACTCTTCTTTAAATAGGTGCCTAATCCACTGATTTACCATTGTAGCTCAAGGCACCCTGTTTCCTTTAAAAAATATTGATGTCTAGACAACGTATTAGATGGCAGGAACAAACTTCAGATACAGCCAGTGCATGTCTCATGGCCGATTTAACAGTCAACCCCCATAGTTTTACCTCGCATGCCACCTATGGGCAAAGCTCACTTGCTTCAGATGTTGCATGGTCAGATGTGTTACTCACCCCTTTGCCACTTTAGCCTGTTAGAAGATGTAGACCAGGGGTGTCAAACATGCTGTCCATGGGACAGATGCGGCCTGTGAATCTCTTCCATCTGGCCCGCGGGATTACAGTCTCTCCCTAATAGAGAGAAAGAGATTGTGGTTTCGCATGCCCAGTGCTCTGCAATGCCACAAGGGTGTCAGGTCTCGCGACGTCATGGAGCACTGTGTATGTGAGGCTGCACTTTGCGAGACCAGAGAGAGAGGTATCGCGGAGTGCAGTCACTTATATCTACTGCTCAGCGACGTAGTTCAGCGGTGTTTAGTTCAGCCATGGAGAAGAGATAAATCTCCAACATTCTTATCACTTTCGCTCTGGCCAGGCCTTGGCAGAAGTAGAATATTCAGGCCCTCCTGGCTCTAGTAGTAGGAAGTTCAGGTCACAAAAAGAGGAAAAACTTAGGCCCAGCTAAAGCAAAGGCAGCAAAGGGAAATACCTCCATCATCTATCACATTAATTCTAACTGCAACTCAAAGTTGTTCTCCTGGTTTGCACACCGCCCCATGCACTCGCTGTATTCTACCCCTCTGCCATCATTTACTCCCCTGTCCAGTCATTCAGCTACTCTTCCCATTTCTGCAGCTCTGCCCATGAGGGCTGCTTTTCACAGGTACAGCCCCAGTTAAGTGGGGGATGTCTCCACTTTGAGCTGGGGATGTGATTCCTACTTCTAGGAGGTATACTAGCCTTACTAAGTCAGTGTGCTAAAAATAGCACAGCCATAGCAGTGAGTAGGGACTAGCTGGCCTGAGCATATGCCTAGTGCCTTACATGGGTATGTACTTGGGACAGCTAGCCCCTCCCACTACTTGCACTGCTACTATTTTTAGAGCACTAGTTCAATCAGCGCTAGCGTGGGTGTATTTCCTTGAGGTGGGAATCACACCCCTAGCCTGAAGTGTAGACATACCCATAGAAATCTCCCCTCATTCTGAGCCACTGCATCACTTTTTATTAGCTCTCATCTTTGAGTGTAGCTCTGGTCTAAAAAGTGAGAGTTAAAATGAGGTTACTTAACTGATCTGCTCCGTTTGAGTTTTCAGAGTTGCATATGTTGGCTTTAGTGATTAAAATAAGTTTCCTTGGAAGTTCTGAGCAGTCAGTTCAGCCAAGAGAGAATGGAACTGGGTTTCATTCCTTCTTGGGTATCACCAGTGGAGCTGTTTACCTAATCCCAAATGGTTACACCTGTGCAAACCCGCTGATATTATTGAGTTTACACAGCTGTCGCTGTGACAGAATTGGGAGACAAAAGGTTGCACAGCTGTCACTCGAGGTACAATCTGGCCTGCAGAATCTCTGTTGCTGGTGATGAGTAGGAAAGAATCTAGCTTGTGTTTCAGATCTCATTGTGTGTTTGCTTGCTCGAAATTAGGAAAATTGAGTCACGTAAGTTTAAGGTGTTCGTCCTTATCTTCACGGCATTCAGGGTATGTTTACACTAGCAATTTAGGACGACTTAAGGATCCTTAAGTCGACCTAAATTACCCCATGTCTACGCCTGACTTTCATTAAGTCGACTTAAGAAATTCCTTAAGTCGATTTAATGAAAGCTTAAGTCAACCTACTAACAACCGCCCATTAGGTCGACTTAAGCCTCACGTCGACTCCTTAAGTTGACTTAAGGACGGTGTGGATGGGGAGTAACCCTTAAGTTGACTTTTTAAAGTCGACTTAAGGGTGGTTAGGTTGACTTAACAAAGAGGACTAAATTGACTTAACTTTAAGTCAACTTAGTCCGCTTTATTAAGTCGACTTAATAAGGTCAACTTTATTCCTAGTGTAGACATACCCTCAGTGTCTTGGGCCCAGCATAGCTAAATGATTGTCTAAACTATGATGAAGACCATGGTCTCTACAGCTCTGCTCAGAAGGCCCAGTAGAAAGCCCAACAGCAATGGTTCCCAACCTTTTCTCTGCCGTGGCTCACCTTGACACCTTTAATTATTTTGAGGCATACCACCAAATAGTCTTCAAATGAACTCATGAATATTCATTAGCCAATCCAGAACTCTTCGAGTAGTTTTTCAAAAAATTCCATAGCCCACTTGTTCAGTAGAGCCCTGTGTGGGATCAACTATATGATCCACATCCAATCTGCATCTGCAAGAAATGGCCCGCAGATATCCATGTTGTATCCATGAATGTGGATATAATACGGATATCCTATCCATGTATTTGCAGGGCACTAGCTTTGCACAAATAAAAATATGTGGATCTGTATTCAATCTGCATCCACAAGAAATGGTCTGCAGATATCCGTGGATATAATGTGGATATCTGCAGATTTGCAGGGCTCTACTGCTCAGGCTTGAGGGCACACCCATGTGCCGTGGCACCCTGGTTGGGAAACACTGCCCTACAGTAAGGGTAAAGTTTCTGTGTGGTAGACAGAACTACCAACACACAACTACCAAAACAAAAACACTGACCTGAGTGCAGAGTTCTCCACTGGGGGCGAGGATGAGAGAGATCAAACCACGTCACAGATGTTAATCATACCTCTTACTGAATTACTGGAAGGCACTCAGATGCTATGGTGATGAAGGCCGTATAAGAACATTTATAGAATAAATAAGAAGTACATATTTTTCCAGTGAATGAGATACTTTTGATATGGAAATCATTGAGAGGCAGTAAACAACGAACACAAAAATGTCATTTTTTTTAATATGTCACTTTTCAGTATATAATTATAGTTTCCCAGTAGCTTATGATTCAGGTTACCGAATCTTCAAAAGTGAAAAATAGGACACATTTATGGTAAGATTATTTTGGGCCGCAATACAGGCATACAAAAGACATAGACAGATAGATAGATAGATAGATAGATAGATAGATAGATAGATAGATAGATAGATATAAAGTGCATTCTGGCATTCTGGCATCTTTAAGTGCCAGCTTCTGACTCAACAGCCACACATATATTTTTCAGAGCAGAGGATTCTTTTTCCAGTTACTTAGTGTCCTAACTGTGTATAGCATGAAGCACTGAACAAGTGTGATTAATATTCTTATGAGTAAAAGAACAATCTACACTCATTTAATTCTTTTATTAACTCCATGCAGTGTTCATCACACTGAGTCCCCCTTCCACTGTTATTCCTTATTCTTTGTCCCTTTTTAACACAGAGCAAATTTTGTTTGGTGTAGCAATACACTGTGAACAAACTTTCTGTAGTTATGAAAAAACCCATTGTTTTGTTTGATTAAATGGAAAACTGGGATATTTCAGATGTCTCAGAGAAATCTCTGGGACGCTGGCCAAGGCTGTCTATGTTCAACAGAGATGTCCAGTCTCTTTGACTGATTTTTTTAAAGAGTTTTGTGATGGTCTCTAGAACTTATTATGCAAAATACTTGCATGAGTTCCCATTGGCTACTGTCAGGGCCTAACCCAACACATATTTAAGTCAATGGTAGTTGAACCAGTCTTATACACTCTCTGTGGGTTTAAGGATCTGCATCAACATGTTTATTTGCAGGATTGGGCCCTAAGTAAGAGCGATTAAATAAATTCAGCATTTTTAATTCAACCCATGGAAAGGTAAGAGGGTACAAAGGAAAGGATGGGGCCATATGGGTTTAAAGCACTTGTTTAAATGCAAATATTGTTTGACAATGAATCAAAGCAGCCAAGGGAAGTTAAGAAAACCACATGAAATGTAAATAGATATTTTGGGGTTTTTTTTTAAAGTCTGATAAATGTAAAGTTTTGTGAAATGTGACAAACCTTCTTTTGCCCATGTAAAGAACACACAGGATGGCGGAGTTTTTTCCAAATTGTCAGAAAGTCTCACTGTCAAGAATTCTGGCTGAAGATAAATCATCTGTTTTATTGTTCCATATGACCTTTAAGCAGTAGATTTATGGTAAGCCAGGGTGGCAACCTTAGCCCAGAAGAAATTAAGGACACCTGGATTACGTCTGAAAGTCTGAACATAATTTTCCACTTATTTATGCTAGTCACAAAGTATTACAAGATTTCTTGGGCCAGATTCTAGGCAAAGAAGGCGATTTTGACTTTTTAACTTGCAATGATCAGAGCTTTAGGTTTGTCCATAATTCTTATTTAGCATGAGGGATGCTCCATACTGACAGATGGACACCAGTTTTCTCTGCGGGAACACAGCAGAGGTAGGCTATACTCCAGCTTCAATATGTACTTATAAGAAACAATGTCCAGGCTCTTTAAAAAAAAGGGTGTGCTTGCTTCTTTGAAACCATCTACAAAGCTAGCACCCCAAATTTCAAATCTTTTGGAATCATAGAATCTTAGGATTGGAAGAGACCTTGAGAGCTCATCTAGATCAGTGGTTTTCAAACTTTTTTCTCGGGATCCAGTTGAAAAAAATCACTTATGCCCGTGACCAACAATGACATCTTTCAGCAATGTCTTTTGGTGGCGGCAGCAGAGGGTGCTATGATCCAGTACGTAAGGGTCTGTCACCCAGTCCTGGGTCCCGACCCATAGTTTGAAAACCACTGATCTAGACCAGTCTCCTGCACTTATGGCAGGACCAAGCATTATCTAGACCATCCCTAACAAGTATTTGTCTAACCTGCTCTTAAAAATTTCCAGTGATGGAGATTCTACAACCTCCCTAGGGAATTTATTCCAGTGCTTAATGATGCAGACAGTTAGGAATTTTTTCCTAATGTGCAAGCTAAACTGCCTTTGCTACAATTTAAGCCCATTGCTTTAATAATTTTTGTTGCTCTTCTTTAGACTTTCTCCAAGTTGTCCACACCTTTCCTGATATGTGACACCAAAAACTGAACACAATACTCCAGTTGAGGACTAATCAATGCAGAATAGAACAGGAGAATTACTTCTGGTATCTTGCTTACAACACTTCTGCTAATACATCCCTGAATTATGTTTGTGGTTTTTTTTTTTTTACACTGTTGACTCATACTTAGCTTGTAATCCACTGTGATTCTGAGATCCCTTTCTGCAGTACTGTTCCCTAGGAGTCAGTTCCCATTTTGTCTGGGTGCAATTAATTATTCCTTCCTAAGTGGAGTACTTTGCACGTGTCCTTAATGAATTTCATCCAATTTACTTCAGACACTTTCTCCAGTTTGTCAAGATCATTTTGAATTATAGTCCTATCCTCCAAAGCACTTCCAGTCCATCCCAGCTTGGTATCATGTGCAAACTTTGTAAGTGTACTCTCTATTTCATTATTTAAATTCCAAAGGGGTAGCTGTGTTAGTCTATTGTAGAAAGACAACAGAGTCCTGTGGCACTTTTAAAGACTAACAGATTTATTTATCGCATGGAAAGCTCATGTGATAAATAAATCTGTTCATCTTTAAAAGTGCCACAGGACTCTGTTGTCTTCATTATTTAAGTAATTGATGAAGATATTGAACAGAACTGGACCCAGAACTCATCTCTGTGGGTTCCCACTCGATAGCCCTTTCAGTGTGATTGTGAATCACTGATAAGTCTTTTGTGGGAACGGTTTTTCCAACCGATTATTCACCCACCTTATAGTAGCTCCATCTAGGTTGTATTTCCCTAGTTTGTTTATGAGAAGGTCATGCAAGACAGCAGGGCTGGATTAATAAGATTTTGTGGAGCCCTTGGCCAGTCAGCAGCCACCATTGGGACAGGACAGTCAGGGGACCAACCATACTTACATTGGCCCCACCCCATCTCCCAGCCGCAGTGGCACACTGGGGGGGAGGAGGAGGAAGGGTCTGTGTCCTGCTCCCTTCCACTCCTCTGCTGTTGGTGGCAGGAGCAGCATCCTGCAGAGTCAGGAAGAGTTCTTTGTCCTATGTCCCACTCTCCCCTCTGCTGTGGGGGGTGGTGTCGGGGAGGGACTGTGACAGGCTCTCCATGGCTCCTTCCTTGTGCTCAGTGCAGGGGCAGAGGGGGTCAGAGGACGCCTTGGCTGCCAGTGAGGTGTGACAGCCACTGGGGCAACTACTCTCACATTCTCCTTTTAGTCGCCCCTCCTCACATCTCCCCTTTCCCTCACAGTGTCCCTCCCAATCCCCTCCCCTCTACTCCAGCCTCCTTCCCCTGCCGTCATTCTCCTGCTTCACCTCATCCCATTCCAGCCACCCTCTGCCCCCTCCCATCCTACCCCCTTTATCCCTTGTCACCTCCTCTGGCCCCTCACATCCCTGTTCCCCTCTCTGGCCCAATCCCTCCCCTGCATCTCTTCAGCCCACTTCTGGAGCCTCAGCTCAGCACAGGATTCTTTCCCTGCTGTGCAAACAAAGGCAGCTGGTGGCAGCTTCCAGGGGTGGGGATGGGGGAATCACAGCCAGCTCATCTGTGAGCAGCCTTGAGCCAAACCCCTCCCTCGCATCCAGGGGTGTTACTAGAAGTTGAGGCTCCCTAGGGTGGGGGTTTTGGAAGGTCTTTCTTATCTTCTCTCCAAAAGGTGCCTCCCTGGGAGCAGCAGCCAGCTGGCCAAGGCCAGATTTTTGTGGGGCCCATCTTAGCCTTGGGCCTCAGTCTGCAGTCTCTAAAGCCCCTGCATTAGTTCGATCTCACAAGGCAATGTCAAAAGCCTTATTAAAGTCAAGATAAACCTCACCTACCACTTCCCCCATCCACTTGACTTGTTACTCTGTCAAAGAAAGCTATCAGGTTGGTTTGACACAATTGTTCTTGACAAATCCATGAAGACTATTACTTATTACCTTATTATCTTCTAGGTATTATTGATTTCTTATTTGCTCCACTATCTTTCTCTGTACCAGAGTTAAGAGGACTGGTCCATAATTCCCCAAGTTGTCCTTATTTCCTTTTTATAGACTGGCATCGTATTTGCCCTTCCTGTCTTCCATGACTTGTTGAATTTAATCGCTAAGGGCTCAGATATTTCTTCAGTCAGCTCCTTGAATATTCTAGGATGTATTTCATCAGGCACTGGTGACTTGAAGACATCTAACGTGTCTAAGTAATTTTTAACTTGTTTTTTCCCTCTTTTAGCTTCATATCCTACCTCATTTTCAGTGACATTCACTATGTTAGACTTCCAATCACTACTACTTTTTCGGTGAAAACTGAAACAAAAAAGCATTTAGCACTTCTGCCAGTTCTACATTTTCTGTTATTGTTTTTCCTTCCTTATTGAGTAATGGGCCTACCCTGTCCTTGGTCATTCTCGTGCTTTGAATGTATTTGTAGAATTTTTTCTTGTTACCCTATATGTCTCTAGCAAGTTTAATCTTGTATTGTGCCTGGGTCTTTTTAATTTAGTCTCTACATACTTGTGTTGTTTGTTTATATTCATCCTTTGTAATTTGACCTAGTTTCCACTTTTTGTAGGACTCTTTTGAGTTTCAAATCACTGAAGATCTTTTAGTTATGGTTAAGGAGAACTCCTGGTTAAACCAGGGTGATCATTTGTCAAGGACCTTCCAAAGTCAACAAGTCTGGCTGGAAGACAAAGGGGCTTCCACAGGAGTCAAAAGATGCATGCGATAGGCCTGGCTTGCCATGAGCCATTGATTCACCACATGGCCTTCACTGAAATTTGTTGCCATTTTGAAAAGCAGCTGTCACATTTGAACTGATCTTTCCTATATAAATGAACATCTACTGGCAGTACAGGATTTTGGCTGCAAATGGGCAGCAGAGAATCCCCCTGGCAGAGGGAGCTTTCTGCTGGCACAAATCTGGCGGATTCAGCTCCTGTGCCAAACTCCCCTCACAGAATGAAGGGTGCTGATAGAGGTAGGGAAGAAGAACAACAGTGCTAATCTATACTGATCCCCTGTTGGTGTAGGGTCCCTCGGGAACCCTAAAATTGTGCATTGCTATTTTAACTTACACAATGCCAGAATCAAGGGGCTGTGTCTGATTCACTCTTTGCAACACTCCTTTGAGGTGTGTGGAGTTCAGATACAAGAGAATCTGACCATGATGTCCATCTCCATATAGCGTGGGATTGTGGGTTATAAAGGTTTTATCAATATAGGTTTTAAATGGGCATATTTATCTATGAGTGAGTCCTCCCAGACAAGTGGTAAGACTCTGGTCCTGAAAACACACAGAGCTGTGTGTGTATAACTTTTCTTGTGTGATGGAGGCCTGGATCCACAAAGGGACCTAGGCATTGTGGCTATGTCTACACTAGAAAAGTTAAGTCGACTTTGTTAAGTTGACTTTAATAAGGTCAACTTAAAGTCGACCTTATTAAAGTCAACTTAACAAAGTGGACTAAGTTGACTTAGCTTTAAGTCGACTTAGTCCACTTTGTTAAGTCGACCTAACCACCCTTAAGTTGACTTAATAAAGTCGACTTAAGGGTTACTCCATGTCCACACCGTCCTTAAGTCAACTTAAGGAGTTGACTTAAGGGTTAAGTCAACTTAATGAGTGGTAGTAACAAAGTCGACTTAAGCTTTCATTAAGTTGACTTAAGGAATTTCTTAAGTCGACTTAATGAAAGCCTAGTGTGGACATGGCTTAATTTAAGTCGACTTAAGCCTCCTTAAGTTGACTTAAATTACCAGTGTAGCCATAGCCTATGATACTGTGTGTTTCAATGCCTACCTTTCTGAGCATCTAGAAAGATCACCAGAAAAAAAACTGGGATCCACAAATCCTGGTTTAGGTGCCTAGTTTCTCTAAACAACGAATGGGGAGAGATAGGAGCCTAAGAATGCGACCTGCAAAGCCAGCATGCTGGCAGTTTGCTGCCTATGCCAGCTAGTCAGAGACGCCAAGGAGAGGAGTGAGGCCTAAGTTCCACCCCTCTCACACAGAGACATTTAAGTCAGGCTGCATGGAGATGCTTAGCTCTTCTCACAATCCATGAACCAGAGGAAGGCACATGCTGTTTGCATGGGGAGCCTGATCTGGTAGGCTTGCTTGGAGGCTGCCTAGGTCTACACAAAACAGCTGAGGGGGAACATCTCCCTCTGAACTTTTGGCCCAATGGTTAAGGAGCTCATCTGGGATATGGGAGACCTCCTGTCCAAATTCCCTCGCTGCTTGGTGAGGAAAAAGGATTCGAACAGTTACTTGCCACCTTTCAGCTTCATGCTGGGCTATGGGTTAGTCTGAGGTGGGGCTCCTTCCAGCTGTCCTGTTGAAATTGCTCCTCTTAAATTAAATAATTAAATATTAATTGAGCCAGTCAGAATGACTGTAGCCCAGAGTTTATAGCACTCACCTGAAAGATGGCAGCTCCCTATTAATCTCTGTTCTTTATCAAACAGAAGGAGGACTTGAACCTGGGTTTTCCCACATCTTGGGTGTGTACCTTAACCAGTGAGCTAAAAGTTACAAGGGAGGGTCTCCTCCCTGCCATTTTTTATAGATCTAGACAGCCTCTGAGATCAGGCTCTGGATATGATTCAGGTGGCCAAATGCTTATCTTGCCCCATTTGTGAATCACTCTGGGGGTTAGGTGGGAGTTACGTGTTCAGGTGCCTAGAAGGAAGCAGCAGTGCATGTACACAGAAGCAGAAACCTAGGCACCTAGGCTATGTTTACACTGCAGAGGCGGCTTTTGGGGTAGGCGAAGCAGGCGCACGCCTAGGGCCCCGAGCAGTAAGGGGCCCCGTCTGCTGCTTCACCTACCCCAAAAAGCAGTGTCTGTCTCTGTCGGCAGGAGGAGGAGGAGCTGGGGCTGGAGCCGGAGGCAGGGGGGCCCCTGTAGGCCTATCTGGGGCCCCACAATGGGCCTTTGTCTAGGGCCCCCAATAGCCAAATGCCACCTCTGCTACACTGGCAATTTAAGTCAATTTGAGGAGGCTTAAGTTGATTTAAATTAAACCATGTCCATACTAGGCTTTCATTAAGTCAACTTAAGAAATTCCTTAAGTCAACTTAATGAAAGCTTAAATCGACTTTGTTGCTACCACTCCTTAAGTCAACTTAAGGACGGTGTGGACATGGAGTAACCCTTAAGATGACTTTATTAAGTTGACTTAAAGGTGGTTACGTCGACTTAACAAAGTGGACTAAGTCGACTTAAAGCTAAGTCAATTTAGTTCACTTTGTTAAGTTGACTTTAATAAGGTGTAGACATAGCCCTAGGGAACTTCTGCAGCAAAAGCATACACACTGAAGGAATTTAGGTGCAAACAGGGTTAGGTGGCAATGAAAATGGGAGTTCTGTGTATCGGAGTGGTGCCTAAAAATGGGAGGTAGGCCCTTAAGAATGGGAGATAGGCATATCATTTCTTTTGTGGATCTGGGCCTAAGTGCGCATGTGCTTATTCTACGATTATATGTTTTACAAGAAAACGATTTTTGAAATGTTTAAGAGAGTTTAAAACAATTATTGGAACTGTTCTTTTGTATTTGGTTGTCTGAGCAACTTGATTTGGTCTCCTTGACCATCTGCTTTATGATCTGGTCTTCAGTTATGTGATCACATACTACTTTTTCCAGAGGACACCTGCCTCATTCAATATTTCTTTGTGTTCTCCTAATTAAATCCATTTTACCAGTCCTGTACAGAATACAAAATTATCTGTTTCTGTATGTAGAAGCTGTGAGGGAATGGAGCGTGACTCTAACAAGTCTTTACTGAGTATGTGCAAATTGAGGTTTTTCACAAGTTTATAACTGGGCCTTATTTGTGTAGATTTTCATGGGCACACCACAGGCACATCTCTATACCAGGGAGATCCCTTCCTCACCAAAATGCAAGTCCCTGACTCACAACATGAAGGCACTAGGGCTGCATCTACACTTAATTTACCCTGCATCTACACTACAGTTTCCTTAAGTCAACTTAAGCAGCCATTGTGTCCTTAATGGCTCATCAGGTTTCTCCCTGGGCCCATTGTACCTGGGAGCTTCCTTAACATTAAGGACACAATGGTTGTAGACAGCCTGTCTCGGGTGTTTCCACAGAATCACACAAGTTAAAGTATAGATATAACAACCATATTCCTAACTTCTAATACAAATAAAATTCCTATACATGAACTATATAATAATTCCCAGCAAATTACTACCTTTCTATTGATACCAAGCATGACATAGTTCCTATGGATTATAGCATTTATGAGATATTAATGGAAAATAATATCATAAATGGTTCTCTAAATCCGGACAGCGTCACACCCTGCCCACATGCCCTGCCAGGGTCCCTGTTCCCCTTTGCCCCATTGTACACAAGGGGTGCCCCCCGCCACCATGGACCTGCCCAAGGTCCCCCTAGCCTCTAGAACTCGACCTAGGCATCCAGTGTGGACGCTCTAGGTCAACTTTTTAAGTTCCCCTTTAAGTCGACTTTAATTTTAAGCGTAGACTCACTAAGTCGATTAAACTAAGTCGACTTTAAGTCGACTTAGTTAAGTTGACTTAGTTAAAGTTAACTTAAAATTACAAGTGTAGACATAGCCTAGAGTTTTTCAATTGAAATGGTTGTAGCCATTTTTAAAATATGGGCAAAATAACGTATTTTCTTCAAATCTTGTTCTTGGAAATAGCTGAACCATTTTGGCTGAAACTTAAAAAAAAAAAAAAAATCAACTTGCAGCAGACAGCCAGCATGGAAAAATTTCAGCCCAAATAGTTTAAATTTGATAAAGTTATAAGCAATGGAAAACAAAGTTTTATGGTGGGAAGTGCCAGCAGCCTTAATTAAGGCATCGCTAACAGCTCTGCCTATAATTTCAATGAATAGGTACGAGCATGTGTATCTGAAACTGTTACTTGTTTTCTTTATCTTCATGTTTCCTATATTTTCTTCCAGGGGCTCACTGGATGAGAGAAAATATACCCCTGGGGCAGTTTCTCAAGCACTGTGTCACTCTTTCACGAGAAGGAAATATTATATAACATCATTAGCGCTAATGCAAATTAGTTCAATTCCACCCAAGTCAATTGTATGTCCATTGTTTACATCATGGTCTGAATTTGGGCCTAGAAATCTGGGAAATGCCCAGTCATCTGTGTGAGAGAGAGAGAGTAGGAGGAGGGCTCATGGATGAGCTACAGAGGAAGTTAGGTTTGGAGAATAATAGAATTCATTTCATATAGGCAAGCAGCCCTTTCTAGCTGAGCTTTGTATAGGTGAGAAGTATATACTAACAAAGTAGCAACCAGTATCAGGCATGGAGAGGAAGCACCCGTTCATTATCTAGCATTGTTCACCAGGAACAGTCATAGAGTTGGTAAATTCTAGAGTGGAGTACTTTGACAAGAACACCAAAAAGTTGCCCATCTAAGGGTGTGTCTACACTTGTAAATTAAGTCGACTTAAGCTTGGCTTAAGTCGACTTAATGTGCCCTACATCTACACCACACTTTTCTTAAGTCGACTTAAGCAGCTTGCTTAAGTCGACTTAATGAAAATTAAGTCAACTTTATTAAACCACCTTTCCATTCAACCTAAGGCTTAATTCGACTTTCTAAAGTCGAATTAAGCCAGTGTAGCCCTGGGATAGCCCTAAGTCGATTTAGGGCTACCCCAGGACTACACCAATGCCCTCCCTGCCGGGGGGGGGGTACAGGGGGAGCCTGGCATGCCCCCCAAAGGGCAGGGCATGTGGGCACAGTGTGACACTGTCTGGATTTAGAGAAGCATTTATGATATTTTCTATGGATATCTCATAAATGCTATAATCCATAGGAACTATGTCATGTTTGGTATCAATAGAAAGGTAGTAATTTGCTGGTAATGATTATATAGTTTATGTCTAGGAATTCTATCTCGATTAGAAGTTAAGAATTTGATGTTATATCCATACTTTAACTTGTGTCCTTCTGGAGAAATGTCTTAGACGGAGGGTGTGAACAACCATTGTCTCCTTAATGTTTAGGATTTTGCCAGGTGATATGGTTCCAGGGATACAATGGTTGTATTCTTTATGTCCTCAATGGCTCATCAGGGATAGTCCCTCGGACCATTCTACCTGGAAAATTCCTAAACATTAAGGAGACAATGGTTGTTCACACCCTCCCATCTAATTTCTCCAGAATGACACAAGTTAAAGTATGGATATAACATCAAATTCTTAACTTCTAATCAAAATAGAATTCCTAGACATAAACTATATAATCATTCCCAGCAAATTACTACATTTCTATTGATACCAAACATGACATAGTTCCTATGGATTATAGCATTTATGAGATAGCCATAGAAAATAATATCATAAATGCTTCTCTAAATCCAGACAGTGTCACACACAGGGCTCTGCCCTGCCAGGGTCCCTGTCCCCCTTTGCCCCATTGTACAGAGGGGGTGCTCCCCCCCCGCCACCGTGGACCTGCCCAAGGTCCCCTTAGCCCCACAAAGTCGACCTAGAGCATCCAGTGTGGACGCTCTAGGTCGACTTTGTAAGTTCCCCTTTAAGTCGACTTTAATTTTAAGCGTAGACACACTAGGTCGACTTAACTAAATCGACCTAAAGTCGCCCTAGTTAAGTCGACTTAGTTAAAGTCGACTTAAAGTGCAAGTGTAGACATAGCCTAAGAGAGACAGTTTGGCAGTTTGCTAAGGGCCTTACCTGGGTAGCTTAAATTAGGTTGATCAAAAATTTTCCAACCAAATGGCTTTTGACAAAACATTAGATTTTTGATTAAATGAAATTATTTAAAACTTGTCTGCCGACAATTTCAGTATTTTTACTGGAAAACAGAATGCCTGAGACTCCCATGACAACACCAAGAGGGGAGAATGTGGAATATGTGGGAGATGTATTCTGGTCTCAGAGCCAGGACCATTGATAAAAATGGGAGCACAACACTTTGGATTATATTTCACCAAAAAATGTAAATTTTCTGTAGATAATTTAGACAAATATGAAAAAAGGCTTTGCCTTGAATTTTTCCACAGGTTCTCCTCCTCTCCCCTCCTCCACTCCCATTTTCCAACCACAATTATCATAGAATCATAGAATAATAGGGATGGAAGGGACCTCACGAGGTCATCTAGTCCAACTGCCTGATAAAAAGCAGGACCACTCCCACTAAATCACCCCAGCCAAGGTTTTGTCTAACCGGGCCTTAAAAATCTCCAAAGATAGAGATTCTACCACCTCCCTAGGTAGCCCATTCCAATGCTTCACCACCCTCCTAGTGAGAAAGCTTTTCTAATATCCAACCTTGACCTCCCCAGCTGTAATTTGAAACCATTGCTCCTTGTTCTGTCCTCTGTTACCATCGAGAACAGCCTAGGTCCCTCTCCTTTGGAGCACCGCTTCAAGTAGTTGAAGGTTGCTATCAAGTCTCCCCTCAGTCTTCTCTTCTGTAGACTAAATAAGCCTAGTTCCTTCAGTCTCTCCTCCTAAGTCATTTGCCCCAGCCCCCTAGGCATGAAATTAGGCATGAAAATGAGCTGATTGCAGCTTCATGGCTTTTAGCACCAGAGATCCTAGCATGAAATTCTCTGTTTTGAGCCAAGCAGCTTGATAGCACTGCATGCTACAATTTTTGTTTTCCACAGGCAGTAAAGCTTTATTAAAGATGAGAGTGCCAGAGGTCTTGGGCCACTGATGTCTCACCACTGCCAAATGCATTTTAGTAGCTTTGTCTCTACCCAATGCCAATTTTTTTCATGAGAACTCTGAGAATAGTTTCCAATTAACATCTTTCCTCTTCTCAACCTTTTTTGCAGGACATCTTCCTGGAGATGTTGGGGTACATTTTCTTATCTGTCATTTTTGCAAATTAAAGAAGTTTAAAAAACAAGTGTCCTGGCATGGAGATGTTGCATACTTTGCCCTACATCGCAGCAGGTCCAGCTATTAAAAAACAGGCCTATGCCAAAGACTGTCATAGAGAGCCACAAATGTTCACAGCTTCAAATGTTCTCATCTCACTGAGCAGGTGTGGACCAGTATCGGTGTGCAATCCAGCTGCAATAGCTACACCTTGGTAATAAGTCTCTATACAGGCTATGACTTGTCTCTTTATATTTGAAGATCTGATACCAAGTCTGCTTCAGGTGCTGCTAATGAAACAATTTATTTCAGGTGGCTTTGGGTTTTGAAATTAATGCTCTTAACAGGTTTCTACAGCTGCAGCCTTTTCCTGAGTTTTATTCTTTTGCCTTCTACAAAAGTTCTCTAATTTCTCCACTGGGACTAACTTTCCTGGGGAGAAGACAACGTTGTAAGTTTCATTACCTAGCACTATTAAGACTACTGGTTTTTTTTCCTTCAAAGGGGTGATGTTTTTCAAAAATCATTTTCTGTCTGCCTTAGCCCACATTATTAGTATCTGAGCAGCCCTCAGCACAAAGACTGGGGGCATATCGTCACTGCATGGTAACCTTGGTGATTGGCCCCCCAGGTTAGCCTACCTTTTGTGCAAGTATCCCAAGAGCAAAGCCCTACGCACATTATTGTGTCCTCACTGTTTCTGCACTCACTTTTGGGTGTGAGATAATGGCCCATGGCTTGTGGTGCTGAGATGCTGTAGGTTTCTTTTCTGGCCAATTTGTGTCAATTACAGGAGACCTTGTCTGGGAATTGTAGAAAAACCATTGTGGGACTATCTGCACTCAGGTGATTTTTTGCCTGGATCATCTCTGGCAGGCAGGCTCTATTCCAAGTTCAAAAGGAGCCCAGATTCTAACCTACATCCCCATGCACATTAAATAGCCCCGCTTTAAAGAATCTCCAGGTTAGAGGTTTTTGTGTATGAATGGTATGGGGGTTGGGCTAAAACCTGCTCAGAAACCTGGGTTAACTGTGCAGTGAAAACCTGACTTGTTCAAACAAGATCTTAAAATTATTCTGTGCCAGAACAGGGAATTTAATTTGGGTATCCAGGCCTTAGCCAATGGACCATCCTTCCTTGACTATCATTCTTTACTGTAAATTGGAATTATCCTTTGCTCCTTTCAGAAATTGAAACTACCCCCCCCCCCAACCCCAATAGACCAATAATTCATATAGTCTGGTATCATGTGTTTATCAGTTTCCTATGTTAGTTATGCCAGACAAAGCCTCCCCATATATTTTCTTGTGTAATGTTTTATCCTGGGGGAAATTGCTTCCCAATCCCATAAGATCATTTGCCCCATCTTTTTGTGTAGGGTGTGTCTGTGAGTCTAAGTAGGTGGCATTTTCTTATCTATATAACTTCTGCAAATTAAAGTTTAAAAGATTAATTTACTGGAGTGGCGAAGGGGCATGAGGGAAATGACAGGCTTTGTATTTTATTTTAACAGTGTACATGCAAATACTATTCTTATTCATATAAATATTGACCACTTTTTGAAGCTATGTTATTTACCTTTTTTGAAGTTACATTATTTACAGCAACAGTGAGTTCCAGAGGTTAATTTTTGTTACAGTATTTCATTGGATCTGTTTAAATTTGTTGCACTGTAAGTTTAATTGAATGCCTTCTTGCTTATGATGGTAGAGGGTAAATAAGAATACTCAACTAATGTGTATTTATTTTGTATAATTTGTTTTGTTGTACCTCCTCTTGCCCTTTCATTTTCCAACTTAATTAACTCTGGTCTCTTATAAGTCTTTGCACTGAAACTATTCTCTGCTTCTATTGCTTCTTATTACTTTCTTTGTTCCCCCCCCCCCCCCCCCCCGACCTTTTATTTGAGTTATTTCTCATTTGAGATAAGATAATCCAGATGGAATGTTGTATTCCAGAAAAGGAGATAGTCCATCAAACTTTAATGAATGACATACTATGATGCTTTTCCTCATATCATTATTTGTTGTCTCCCAGTACAGTCTAATATCTTATTCAGTTTCCCCACACTGTTTATAATTGCATTAAAAAAAAGTCTTCTATTAAAACAACATTGTTAAGGTTACAAAGTCAAGCACTCAAAAGTTAGGAAAGGCCTGTGAAACCTTAATTTGGCCCTTGTGTGTGTGCATTACAATACAGTCTCTAGTTACATGATTACATACTATTTTTTCCTCTGGACCACTGCCTCATTCAGTGCACAGGATGCTGGTGTTCAATTAACGAGTAGCTTTTCAATATATTGTTTTCTCGTCATTGTTCATTGTGTGGCTTCAGGCCTTATTTACTGCATGCTATTCAAACCCTGCTCTGAAGACAGAATTATTAATTTTCTCATGGGCTTTTTACTCTAAAATCCGAATGGTGTCACAGCAGCCCACATCACCCAGAAGGAGGAATTGCAGGGAAGGTCCTACTCAGGTCCTGGCACCCTGGGATGAAGCAAACTCAGTTGCTTTGTGGGGATGGCACTTGTTCTTTACAGTTGTACTTTTTGAACTGTGTGGAGATATAGCATGCTTAGCACACCTGCAGTCTTCAGAGAGTTTAACTGCCAAACTCTACAAGTTTCTCCTGAACATGTGCAAATGGAGATTTTTCAGAAGCCTATAACTTGGCAAGATTTGAGTAGATTTTTAGAAGAATGACAAAAGACATGTTCCTGAAAGCTGGATGTTTGTCAAATTTTAAATCTTTGCTCCAAAGCATGGGGATGCTAGAGAATTACAATGATCAAGTATAAAAAAAGTTAAAATAAGAAAAAACAATATTTTATTTTTGGAAATGGCAAAAATTAGTTTAGATGAAATTTAAAAAAAAAAAAAAATTAAATTGAGCCAGAGGCAGACAGTTGGCATGGAAAACTTCAGCTGAAGTGATCCAAGTTTGGCAAAGTTATGAGCAACAGAAAACACGGTCTTACCAGGAAGCAGTAACTGACATGTTGCTATCTATGCTGCCTGTAATAACTTTTTGGAAAGTGGATATTGAACCCTAATCTTTAGTTTCCTATGCAGTGGTTTGTTATAACAGCCTTTTTTCATGAGTCTTGGGCAGCTCCTGCTGCTTTGTTATTGTAGGATTTTTTGACAAATCTTGGACTAAACACAGAAAAAAAACCTCTTACATTTGCCTGGATTAAAGAGAGTGAACAGAACTTTTAAAAAATAAAGCGTATAAATACTGTTTTCCATGTATTGATTGAAATAACTCCACAGACTTTAGGTATAGTCTCTTACCATGAGTGGGAAATACAACCTAGATGGAGCTACTATAAGGTGGATGCATAACTGGTTAGAAAACTGTTCCCAGAGAATAGTTATCAGTGGTTCACAGTCAAGCTGGAAGGGCATATCCAGTGGGATCTGGCCAGGATCAGTGCTGTGTCTGTTTATGTTCAATATCTTCATCAAGAATCAAATGATGGCATAAAGAATATAGTTACAAAGTCTGCAGACAATACCAAGCTCAAAGGGGTTGGAAATGTTTTGGAGGATAGGATTATAGTTCAAAATGATTTGGATTAACTGGAGAAATTGTCTGAGTAAGTAGGATGAAATTCAATAAGAATAAGTACTCCATTTAGGAATGAATAATTTGGTGCACACATATAAAATGGGAATGACTCCCTAGGAAAGAGTGCTGTGAAAAGGAATTTGGGGATCACAATGGATCAGAAGCTGAATATGAGTCAACAGTGTAATACTGCTGCAAAAAAAGCCAACATCATTCTAGGGTGTATTAGCAGGTGTGTTGTAAGTAAGAAACAAGAAGTAATTCTTCTGCTCTACTCTGTGCTGATTAGGTCTCAGCTGGATTATTGTGTCCAGTTCTGATTGTCACATTTCAGGAAAGATGTGGACAAATTGGAGAAAGACCACAGAAGAGCAACAAAAATTATTTAAGATTTAGAAAACATGACCTATGAGGAAAGATTGAAAAAAACCTTCTTTAGTTTCGAGAAGATTCAGAGGGACATGATAGCAATTTTCAAGTACATAAGAGATTGTTACAGAGAGGAGGGCAAAATCATTGTTCTCCTTAGCCTGTGAGAATGGGACAAGAAGCAATAAACTTAAATTACAGCCAGGGCAGTTTAGGTTGGTCAGTAGGAAAAGCTTTCTAACTGTCAGGGTGGTTAAGCACTGGAATTAATTGCCTATGCGGGTTGTGGAATCTCCATCATTGGAGACTTTTAAAAGCAAGTTAAACAAACACTTGTCAGAGGTGGTCTAGATAATCCTTAGTCCTGCCTTGAGTGCATGGGACTGGACTAGAAGGCCTCTCGAGGTCCCTTCCACATCTATGAGTCTATGGCTGTTCAACTCCTTTAATTTTTAGACACTCATCATGAAAATAAAATGGCCCATTTAATTTGAAAGCACATTAGTGAGTTTTCCTGCTTTCACAAGTTTGACCCAGCTACCATGGTAATTAAGTGAAAGTCATTAGTATATCATTGCTCTTCAGTGGCCTATAGGAAATAGTTTCCTATCCATTCCTAGGCTATGTCTACACTCATTAAGTTGACTAATGTTAAGTTGACTTAAAGTTGACCCTGTTAAGTTGACAACGGAGTGTATACATTTTAAGTCAACCTTGTTAAGTCGACTTAACAGAGCCTGTAGTATAGACATCCCCATCAACATGGGCTTTAAGTCGACTTAATAAGGTCGACTTAAGCCTTAAGTCGACCTTCAGAGGTGGTGTTATTAAGTCGACTTAACAAGTGCCCAGTGTGGACACAGAGGCTATGTCTACACTTGTTAATTGAAGTTGACTTAGTTAAGTCGACTTAGCATGTCCACACTTAAATTTTAAGTCAACTTAGAGGGGACCCTACAAAATCGACCTAGAGTGTCCACACTGGATGCCTAGGTCGACTTGTAGGGGCTAGGTGGACCTGGAACAGGTCCACGGTGGCAGGGGGGGCACCCCTTGCCAAGTGCCAGGGGGCTCAGCCTTTGCCCCATTGTACCTGAGTACAATGGGGCAAAGGGGGACAGGGACCCTGGCAGGGCATAAGGGCAGGGTGGGCAGGGCTCTGCCCTGCCCTTTGGGGGGGCACGCCAGGCTGTGGCTGTGCCAGCCACCCTGGCAGGGAGGGTAGTGGGGAAGCCCTGGACCCCCCTAAGTAAAGTCGACTTAGGGCTTCTCCACGTCTACACTGGCTAAGTCGTCTTTCTAAAGTCGACTTAGCCAACAAAGTCGACTTAAAAGGAGGTTTTACAAAGTCGACTTAATTTTTCTTTGTCGACTTAAGCAGCTGCTTAAGTCGACTTAAGGAAAGTGTAGTGTAGACCCAGAGTAAATTAAGTTGACTTAAGCAAGCTTAAGTCGACTTAATTTACAAGTGTAGACGCACCCAGAGTTCTGTAGGTCAACTTAAGCATCCTTAGGTCGACCTAAGGCGCCAGTGGGGACACACCCCTAGTGAATGGATATCACAAAACCCAGCACTACAGTTGACACCCAGGTCAACACTCTCTCAGCAAGGAGACGGAGTGATCATAAAATTGTACTGTGCCAGTTATGATGGTAAATTTTGTGATATAATACGAACTCTTTGTCTATACTACAGGTGTGCATTAGTGCACTACACGAATAGTTAGTTATTAATGGGTAAAATCAGGGCAGATTCCCTCTAGAGATAAGGCCTTACATGGTTTTCCTTTTATCATGTAAGATTTCCTAGTCACTGTCTCAGACAAGCTTTGTGAAGCCTATGGAGAAAACTAACAGGATGATATTTGAACCATTGCAGGTACTACAGCCTTAAGCTTAGAAGGAACATAATGTAACAAATGATACCCTTCTCAGTTGTTTCACTCTGGTTAACAATGAGGGAAAGCTGGGGATGGGAAAGAGATGATAGGATAGAATCTTAAAGTCAAAGGCAGTATTTCATTGAATGGATTAGTTGCTTGTTGAAAAACTTTAATTGTTTTTTCTTTGAGTAGCACAATCCATTGGGTCAGTCATTGGGGCGTGTGAGTCATACTCCACCTCACTATGAAAGACAAAGTCTCATGAACTTTGTATTGTGCTCACTTTTGAGTCACTCCAAAATGGGGTTTCTAGGCATTGGCTACGACCTTGGAAAAAGGCAGCGTGACACAGGGAAGAAAGCAGGCTCCTTTCTGTGGTGGCTTTTGCCTCTTAAAACATTACAAGCTATTTCTGAGGTGGAGTTTGCTCTTGAAGCACCCATCATCTGTTCTACTGGTAAGTTTTGTTTGAAGCCAGAGAATCTGACACACTAGAATTCTGTAGTAGTACTGTAGAAAAAAATGGGTGTGTATTTGTGTGGCTTGATAACATGCAAGTACTTTCCCTAGATTTAAACTGTGAAATTGAATGTATTATTAGCATCCGGGGGTGTAGATGGCTAAAAGCTTTAAACTAGTGCCTTTCCTCTTTAGGTTATCTGTTCAAATCTGACCTAGGTTGGTAGTGACCAAAGAATGATAACATCTGATGATTGTGATCTGAGCTAGCTAGATTAAAACTGGCTCAGGTACCAGACCAGTGAAGCTGCAAGCAGCATGGGGCTAACAATGGCTATGCCTACACTCAGAAAATTAGGTCGACTTTCTAAAGTCGACTTTAAGTCGACCTTATTAAGTCGACTTAGAGAGTCTACACTAGACTCTCTAAGTCGACTGGATAGGTGGAGGGAGAGCCAGCCTTGCAGGGCTGGCTCTCCCCAGACCAGGAAGCCGCTCACGGCTTGTTCGGGTGAGAGCCAGCTGGCTCTGCCGGGACCGAGAACCCGCTCGTGGCTCATCCTGGCAGAGTCAGCCGGCGCACGGCTTGCTCTGCTGGGACAGAGAAACCACGGGCGGCTCTCCCAGCTCCCTTCTCCCCAGGACCGCTCAGGGGGATTCCCTCCAGCTGGAGCCCTGGCTGGGGAGCAATTCTCCCCAGGAATGCGGCTCCTCTTGCAAGGAAGCCCTGGGTCTGAGGAGAAGGGAGCCAGGGCTCCCCTGGGGACAAGGGAGCCATGCGGGGCTCCCTTGTCCCCCCACCCTAGGTCGACCAAGTCGACTTAGAGCATCTACACTGGCTAAGTCGACTTAAACACTAGTTCGAATTATAATGAGGTGTTATTAATTCAAACTAGTTTTTCCTTAATTCAACTTAAGGAGCATCTTAAGTCGAATTAAGGAAAGCCCAATGTAGAGGTGGAGTAAATTAAGTCGACTTAAGCCTGCTTAAGTCGACTTAATTTACGAGTGTAGACACACCCCATCTGAGTAACTCTCCAGGTGGCAGGCAGATTTGTACAGAGTGTGCTGCTGTGGCTTCCCCACTCTGGAAGGGATGTCTACACAAGCTACAGTCACACTGTGATTTCCGCGTAGAATGGCTTTTGAGGTCGTGCACTGATGTTGCAGCGGAAAAATGCTTCTGGGTTTGTATGCTCATGAGGAATCTTCCTTTGCAAGCTGGAGTTCTGTGCCAACCCAATCTCAGAAATGCATGGTAGGTAGGATAAACATTTCACTGGTTGCCACAAATGACCCCCTCTTGACTAGATGTGTGTCCTGGAAATGATGTATTAGACCAAGCAAAATAGTTAGAGCAAAGAAGGATTATGTGCCCTTGGAAAGATTGCCCCCCACCCCCAAGAGGTGTTCAGTCCAGTGTATTGGGCTTTCTACCAGCAGAGCAAATATGCAACATTACAGTGAACATGAGTCGCCTTCATTCTTCCATTGCCCTAAAAACGTTCCAGCCTTGCTCCTACAGTCTCTTATAGTTAGAAGCACATGGATGTGCTCCAGTGCAAATGTGTGTGGAAGCCATCCATGAATGCAAGTAACATTAAGCATAAGAAATAGTCCTTTGCACTGGCTGGAAGTCATGCTCAGACTCCTTGGGTAGCTATTCCCTTACTTGAAAGAGCACAGGGTGAATAAGGGGGCTGTGAGTGTCTTGAGAATGGGTGTAAAAATGGGTTTAAATGTGATTGTGCTAAAGGAGCTTTAACCTGGGTGCTATTTACTCTTTGACCTAATTTCAGCTACTGGGAAGGAATAAATTCCAGAGGGGTGGATGTGTTAGTCCGGTTCAGCAAAATAAACAAGGAGTCCTGTGGCACATTTAAAGACTAACACATTTATTTATGAGCATGAGCTCATGTTTCAAAGTACCACAAGACTCTTTGGGTGCATCTACACTTGTAAATTAAGTCGACTTAAGCTTGCTTAAGTCGACTTAATTTACCCTGTGTCTACACTACAGTTTCCTTAAGTCGACTTAAGCAAGTTGCTTAAATCGACTTAAGGAAAATAAAGTCGACTTAATTAAAATTAAGTCGACTTTATTAAACCTCATTTTACTTCGACTTAAGCCTAAAGTTGACTTTTTAAAGTCGACTTAGGCCAGTGTAGACCTGGAGTAGCCCTAAGTTGACTTAGGGCTCTCCAGGACTCCCCCACTGCCCTCCCTGCTGGGGGAGGGGGGCACAGGGAGAGCCTGGCATGCCCCCCACAGGGCAGGGCAGAGCTCTGCCCACCCTGCTTCTATGCCCTGCCAGGGTCCCTGTCCCCCTTTGCCCCATTGTACCCATGTACAATGGGGCAAAGACTGAGCCCCTGGCACTGGGCAAGGGGTGCCCCCCTACCCCCATGGATCTGCCCTAGGTCCCCCTAGCCCTTAGAAGTCGACCTAGGTGTCCAGTGTGGACGCTCTAGGTCGACTTTGTAAGTTCCCCCCAAAGTTGATTTTAAATGTAGGTGTAGACATGCTAAGTCGACCTAAATTTTCACGTGTAGACATAGCCCGAGGGAAGGAATAAGTGACTAAAGTGAAAGGAATAAAATAACAAAGCTGTGGCACTGCAATAACCAAATGGAGTGCTTCACTATTCAAATAATAGTTTATTAGATAAATAGAATTGATAGTTATCTTAAAGATATGGCTAATGTTTTGACACACAAATATTGTCCTCAGAACCAAGAACATCTATTACTTTAAAAAGGAAAAACTTCATTTATCCAGAAGGCTTTCAGGGCATGAACAGGAAATGAGCTACCATAAAGCCATGATGACCAACTGATACCGGTCACTTATCACAAATTATCTCCCTAAACAGAGCAATGACAACATACGAAACATTTTTAACAGACCATGTAGAGCCTGTGAGTAAAAGGACATCATCCATTTCATCCAAGTTGATTGGATAATCCTTGCGAAGGGGAAAAGACTATTTGAGGAGTTATAACTGCAGGACTACATTAACCAAAGGGGAGGAGGAGCTAAGCGGTGAAAAAAGATTGTCATTCACATGTCTGTGCAGCGTTTCTTTTTAATGCACCAGAGCCAGCATGACCGTGTGAGCAAATGGAATGTGTTCCCAAGTCACAGAAAATAGCAGACAACAACATGGCTATATTAACTGATGACTTGGGAGGAAGAGCTGAAGTTGGTCTTCTGTGTGCTTATGGGAGGGAATTCTCATTAGAAAATACAAAATGCCCAGCCTTCATCATCATTGGTTAAAAATACCTTTGGCCGGGCTTTTATTGCCATCTTGTTCCTTTGATATCAACAAAAAGGAACTCAAATAACCATCTTCATTGGATCCAGCCGGAGAAAAATGGGCAAATTCTCTGCTCATGTAGCTTCATTTTATGTCAGTTGAAGGTTTGGCCTATTGCTTTTTAAAACAAATTTCAGACAGCCTCTTATTTGTTCATCTTTTCTATTAACCTGGAAGTATGCTCAGTAACCATAAATTACAGTACATTATCAGAATTATTTTTGTATAGAAAATATCTAGCAGTAGGTGAGGTGATATCACGCTAATTGCAGATTTATGTTCAGTAATTCATCATTTCAAAGGCCTAGGAATACTTTCAGATATGACACTCCCCAAGGACATTACAGCATATAATTTACATAATCAGGCTCACAAATTATCCTCCCACAAATGGAGATTTCTTTACCTCTCAAAGGATGATTAAAGTAAGCAGCTTTAATCATATTGGTCCAATCATCACTACGTAATGGACAGGGGAAACTCCTTGTAGTCGGATTAGGGAATATAGGTTTTATATCATCAATAGAATGAGAAACAGAAACTTGTTAATTCTTATTGCTCTTACAAGAAATTTCCAGCAGTTACTTAAAAGTAATTAGTTTTTAATTTTAATTAAAATTAATAATTCCAGTAATTTTAATAGTCATGTAGAAAAATGGGACTATGTAGTTTCCATGATGGGGGTGCCTAAGGACTATATTAATACAAACAATAAATAATAATAATAAAAGGTATTACAGCATTCTTATTTGCATAAATCTGTAATAAACTCATCCTAAATCCAGCACGCTTTTCTCCGATAACCATCTCCTCATAAGCCTTGAGTACAAACCTTTCACTTACCTCCTCCATTTTTGCTGTATATTCTGTCTGCTTAGAACATGCTTCAGGATTGAGGCCAGTTGATTATCTGTATGAAAGAAGAAGTGAGTGACATCAGTTGGAGCAGTAGCTTATTTCCTGCTCACATCCTGAAGTTTTTATAGAAAGGAAAGATTTTCTTCTTAAGGTAATGGATGTTTTTCTGGTGGTGAGGAAGATACTTTTGTATAGTAAGGATTTTTTCTATTTATCTAAAAAATAATATTTACTGTAGGCCATACTGTGCAGCCATGTGTGTGGGATTACTCACATGAATAATCCCGTTGTAGCTAATAGGAACACTTGTGCAAACACAGACTCATCAATAGGAGTAAGTGATGCACCATGTAGCTCTAAGTGTTTTAAAACAATGTTTGAGATACCTGCTTGTACAGGAGTTCCACTGCCTTCTATTTTATACTCTGGTGATTTGCAGGCTAGGTAGCAAAAGGTTATTTGGAGATATTTGTTAGTCACTCACCTTTATGCAAAATTTTTCTACATTTTTGATTGTGTGTTACATATATTTCACTTTTAGAAGTACTTAAAACTTGGTAGTCAGACAATATGCTTTCATTACTATCTATCTATCTATCTATCTATCTATCTATCTATCTATCTATCTATCTATCTATCTATCTATCTATGGACATAATAAATAATGTATTATATTAATAATTATCTATATTATATTACACAATAAGAGAACTTAAAAGAATATTAAGGTAGCAAAATCAAGCAACCTTAATTCTGAAATTCTATAGCTTTTGAGTGTTTGACATGGTAAACGTAACCATCTTTGAATGTTTTTAAATGTAATTTCCTAATTAAAATAAACAACGAAGTAACAGATACGAGCACTAGACTGTTTGGCTATGTCTACACTTGTAAAGTTAAGTTGACTCTGTTAAGTCCACTTAACAAGGTCGATTTTAAGTCGACTTAACAGTAGACATAGCCAGCCACACTGGCTGTAAGTTGACTTAATAAGGTCAACGTAGCGCTATTCCCCATCCACACTGGCTTTAAGTCGACTTAAGACGTCGACTTTAAGGCTTAAGTCGACCTTCAGAGGTGGTGTTATTAAGTCGACTTAAGGAAGCACTTAAGTCGACTTAATAAAAACCCAGTGTGGACGTGGCTTTGTGTAGGTCAACTTAAGCATCCTTAAATCGACCTAAGTTGCTAGTGTAGATGCACCCATGCTTTATGTGGATGACTGGTCACTAGTACGGGCTGAGGCACGTGCACTTTATCAGTGTGCTTCATAGCTCCATGCCCACCACAGGGGAATGTTGAGAGTAGGTCTTCTAAGTTTGGTTCTAGAGGGGAATGCGCTCTAATGCTTATAGACCAGGGGTTCCCAATTTTTTTCCCCTGAGGCCCACCTGTGCAGGTGCAATAGGCATTGTGGCCCGATATTAACACTTCTTAAGGAAAATTATTAATTTTAATTATTACAACATAAACTATAACACTGTAAATAAACAATACACATTTCCTTTTCATTTTAATGTAAGGAATTGTAATGATAGAAATCCCTAGCAATATGCATGAAAAAAATACTTCAAGATCTTTGAAACCAAACAGTTTCAGTAAAACTATACTTTAAAAAAATGTGGTGTTAAGACCAAATTGTATTTAGACAGGCAAATCACAATATATAAAACCAAGGGTGTCAAACTTATTTGACATAGTGGGCCAGATTTGACTTAAATGTACTTCAACTGGGCCATACATACCATAAATCAAAATACTATGGCACTTTTGCGGCATTGTGGAGTGCTGTCTCTGTGAAACTGCGCTCCGTGATACCTCTCTCTCTCTGTTAGGGAGACAGTGTTGTCTTGTGGAGTGCAGTCTCGCATACCCATCACTCTGGCTATGTCTACACTGGAAAAGTTAAGTCGACTTGGTTAAGTCAACTTTAATAAGGTCGACTTTAAGTCAACTTAAAGTTGACCTTATTAAAGTCGACTTAACAAAGTGGACTAAGTTGACTTAGCTTTAAATCAACTTAGTACACTTTTTAAAGTCAACCTAACCACCCTTAAGTCGACTTAATAAAGTAGACTTAAGGGTTACTCCATGTCCACACCATCCTTAAGTCGACTTAAGGAGTCGACTTAAGAGTTAAGTCGACTTAGGCTTTCATTTAGTTGATTTAAGGAATTTCTTAAGTCAAATTAATGAAAACCTAGTGTGGACGTGGCTTAATCTCTTTCTCTTAAGGAGAGAGTGTGGTCCTGCAGAGTGCAGTCACGGGCTGGAAGAAGAAGTTTGCAGACTGCATTTGGCCCGCAGGCCACGTTTGACACCCCTAGTATGTACAATGTATAAAACTGAACAATAAGCAACACAACAATTTTAACAAAATTGTTGAAAAAACACATTGTGTTATTAGTCATTGGTTTTTAAAACAAAATAGTTGTCTAGCTTTGAACACCTATATTAAGTTCTCAGTTATTTTTTTAGTGCAATATCTGGATTTCTGTGCTCTGTAAGTAAAGATCCAACATTACTTTCTACTGCTCAGAAAAGAATTAAGTAATGCAAATAAAATAATAAAATAACAGTTACATTAGAGCACTCTGAGGCAACAGAAACTCCTCCAATCCAGTAGAGGAGAACCCAACTTCAAATATGTGTCATCATATTTTCTTACCACTATTTTTGTTTTTCTGGCTAGTTCATTTTGTGCAGCTGTAGGCCTGGGACTTTTGTTATCTTCTCCATGAGTGCACTCTTCTCTTTTTCAAAAAATCAATCAATCCATGTCAGGTTGTTGGTGTTTGCAGTTGTATCTGGTGGACAGTCTATATAGGTGCAATATACAGTGACATGCACGGTAGTTGCAAGAATTAAACATAATATGCTGCAGCTGGTTTTTTTAAATAAATAAATAAATAAATAAATAATTATTTCCCCCCCTATTCTTTGTCCAACTTGTACAGCTCAAGACATTATATTTATATAACTTTTCCTAGATTACACAAGTCACATGGAGTTAAAGATTTACTAAGAGCTTGACTGGAGGATGCAGTTGCTCCTGCAGCCCACCTGGCTCACCTTTGGGCTGCAGCCCACAGTTTGCCCCTTTTATATATCATTCTGCCTTTGTCCCTCTCTGCTCCTCTCCTGCACCCACTCTCCTTTTCCTAGCAACACGCTGGATTATGTCTCTCCCTGTTCTCCAGTTCTTACAATCTACTCTTCTCTTCTTGCCTCTCCCCATTTCTCATTCTGCTACATTCAGATCAGGTTGCTTCCTCTTCCCTCTCTTCCTCACCACCTGCTTTGTGCAAACAGACTTTCAGAGAATTTAGCTGCCAGTTTCTAGCAAGTCTCTACTGAGCATGTACAAACTGAGATTTTTCAGTTGCTCCCAACTTGGCTAAAATTGAGCACCTCATCAGCCGAATTTTAAGTCCCTGCTCCAAAGCATGGAGGTACTTAACAAAATGGTTGTATGAATTTTTTTTAACATGGGAATAATATATTCTTCCCTAATCTCTTTCTGAAAAATAGTGGAACCATTTTTGCTTAAACTTGAAAAACAAAAAAACCAAACCAAACCAAACAAACAATCCCACCTTCCCGCCCAAACTTTAGATAGACATCCAGTGTGGAAAACTTCGGCCCAAACAGTTAAAGTTTGGCAAAATTATAAGCAAACGGACACATAGTCTTACAATGGTAAGTGTCTTGTGACCTTAACGATAGATGTTGCTACCAGCTCCCCGTATTTTACATGTTTGTGTGTATGTATGCATGCAATGTGTATAATTTACCATCAATATATTATTTGAAAAGCATTTGTACAAATTGTTTTACACACATATACTTACATCTAAACATAATATGCAACTCTCCATCCCTGCACTATGCAAAATCAAGTTCTTTGTGTGACCTCAAGTCAATGATATAAATCCTCTTGGGCTATGTCCACTCTGGCAAGTTAGTTCGAATTAAGGAAGCTTAATTCGAACTAACTAAAGCCATGGCTACACTAGGCTTTAATTAGTTCGAATAAGGGCTTCCTTAATTCTAACTAATAACTTTGAATAGGATATTAGAAGTAAGAGTTAATTAGAACTAACTAGTTCGAATTAACCAATGTGGCCATGTTAATTCGAACTAATTTCTTAGTTCAAACTAACCGGCCATTGAAATTTGCTTAGTTCGAACTAATTTTTTCTTGTTTGAATTAAGCTATTTCGAACTAACTAAAATTAGTTTGAATTAGTTAGTTCGAACTAACTAATTCGAACTAATTTTAGTAAGTGTAGACATAGCCTTGGATTGTTTAGGCATGTGCTACCTCAATAGCCTATGCTTCCTTGGTCCTTACAGTATCTTCCAATATTCTTTGTAAATTGCTGCCACTGGAGAAATTCAGACACAGTCTAGCACATCTTTCTCTCTCTCTCATTTTGTTTAGCATCAGAAGTTAAATTGAAAAGCCTTGGAAGGTTTGTCTACAACAACTAAGGAAGCAACTGTTTACCATAAAAACAATCCATATATTTTAGTTTCCAGAGCTGGGATGTAGCTACAGTTGACATTTGTACATTTTCTTTGTATTTTACTCCTTACTTGGGAGAAGACTTGTTTTGACAGCCCATGGCTTACAAAATGAGAGGTGGAGGTGGGAAGTTATAATGTGATTGTGACTCAGCAACATCTAATTTACAAAACCTACAACATTAGGAGTGTGCCTTAATGTCCAGTAGCTGCTGCAAACCCCATGAAAATAACTTCATGCTGCATTATCATAACCTTGAAATGAAAAGAGCTATGAAATTCCCAGAGATCAAATGCTGGTTACATGAGCTGCAAAGCCTATGAAACCAGTGGCTATGAGACTTGGATGAGAAGAGTTTTGCCATTTATAAAAAAGATAATGGAGCAAAACCAGTGATTCATTATCTTCAAATTAGCCCAGATGGCTGTTTTAAAATGTGCATGTTCAGTCTCCAAATCCAAGGACCTGTATTCAACAAATGCCCCAAAGATAAGTTAGCATACAGCCACTGCATGAATTGAACAAAGACTTCCACGGAGGGATTGAGACAGACAGTCTGCCGGAGCTCCTGCATTCAGAAGATAGTCATTCTGAGAAATCAGTTTTGCAAACATTTCCTCCTTTTTGCACAAGCAGAAACACAACAACACAGGAAGAGTTACTCAGGTTTCCTAATTTATGTTTGCTTGCTTCCTCATCTGGGCATTAGAGCAGGCCGGCTCCCACGCTCTCCCCTCCCCTCTGTTCCTTAGTTCAGAGCCCTGAGCAGGGCTGTGGTTCTATGTACATAACACAGCATTAAACAAAATCATTGCAACCCATCAACATATTGAAATAAGTGGATTTTCTCAACTGATGGCCATCTCTCTTTCAGACAGCACCTACCACTCCAGTGGAGTGTGCACCTTCAAATGCCCATAAGTGATGGAAAAGCTGATGTCTCTCTGATACTCATATGGTTCCCATTACTGTAGTATCAGAGCACATCACTAATACTGATGTACCACAATACCCCTGTGAAGGAGGGAAGAATGCTCATTTTATAGATGGGGAATTGAGGCATGGAGAGATTGAATGACATAGCTCATATGTGATAGAGCAGAGATTTGAAGCCCAGTCACCTGAACCCTGGGCTATTGCCCTATTGATTGGTCCATCTATATCACACACTATGAGTGACTTCCCTCTCCAATGCTCCTGTCCAGGTCTGACAGACCTAATGCCCCACACACTGACTCCCCTGTTTCACAAGTAAATGATTGCTATAATCTTGTTTAATGCACCCTTCACTACGGTATCTGTTTAATGGAGACAAATTGTGCTGAATTATGGCCATCGACCGCTAAGATGGTTGCCTACCGCTAGGCCATGTGCACCCCAGGACATTATTTTATTGAAGCCAATCTAGTCAAATAATATTTACCTTGCTGCCTGGCATGAAAGGCATTTTGTGTATTTGCATGAAGAGAAACGAGGGGCTGTGGGGAGGAGAGCTGCACATTACCAACCCTTTGGGATGAGAAACCTCTGAAACATCTGCCTTCTGAGCAGCATTGTTGTCGGTATTGATCAGGCCTGTTTAACCCAGTGTGGGTAAAGATTGAGGCACCTCAGAAGCAGGCTTGTAACACTAGAATGGCAGAGGGTGAGGTTCAGCACCAAGGTGCAGTGCCGTGGCTGATTGAGACAACCTAGCACAGAACTGTTGGCGCTATTCCTGGCTCAAGCCAGCGCACTCATTCTGTCACTTTCAGGCGAATTAAATGTACTGTATTGAGGTAACGCCTACGTGCTCGGCAATATTGCGCTAGACACGGTTCAGACACAGGCCACAAAAGACAAGCCCACAGTGTAGCTCTGCTGACTAACGGTATCCCTCCATTGCCATCAGGAGGGGTGGCTGCTGCACAGGCACATACCCCTGCTAGCTTTGATCTAACCAGCTCAAATAACAATAGCAGTGAAACAGCAGCAGCCTGGGGGCAGCACAGGCTTTGCAAACCCACCTGGGGATGTCCTCAAGTGGCTTGAGCCTGCGCTGTCCTGGGATCACTACTGCTGCTATTTGAGCTAGCTGGATCAAGGGGAGCTGAGGTGGGACTCCACACGTTGACTGCTGTCTAGACGGACCCTTAAGAGGAGTTAAACTCATTTACATCAGCTCATGACCTGCTCCATTGAAACATCTTTTCTCTCTCCAGTGTACACTTCCCGTGTTTTTTTAATGACCACTCACAGGATCTCTAATGAGATGCATTGTAAGCTCGGTAAACACTTGTTAGTAACATGTAAAATGACACTTTATGTCAGCTTCCTTTTCGTCATCTTTCTTATCTTCTGAAAAGGGAAGTTTCGCTATGAATGTACCTTTGCTGAGATGGAGCTTTATATGGTTTGTACAAGAGTCACTTAGCCTGCATGTAGTTCAGCTCACTTCAAAGCTATCCTTTCCCCTGGTAAATAAACTAGGGTAGCTGCTTTGCTCAGATGATCTCAATTGCAAGAGCCTTTAATTGAATTGAGGAGGTAACTACATTGGGGAAGTAACAGGCCTAAAGGAAGCCCCACTCTGGGATTCTGTGCCTTGAGCATGGATGTTAGCAGAGGGGTGGTGTGCAGTGTTAGGGCTAATTGGGAAGAGAGTCTGGAGGGGGGTGTTTGGGAACAAACTGGTGGCATGAATTCTAACTTGAGTATCTGCCTTGAGTAAGGGAGAGGAGCAGAGATACACTGTGCAGGGAAGAGACTCAGCTTCTGTCTTTGCTCTCCCCTAACTCTGAGGGTGTGTGCAAGAGCACTTTACTCCTCCCTTTTCCCCATGGGCCTGGCCTGCTACTCTGACTGCTGAATAGGGAGATGTGGACCCAAAACTCTTTCTACTCCTCATTCCTTTTGCCCCCTCACTCACAGCGCAGTGCTCCCTATCCTCCACTCCATGACCAGAAACACTCTCTGAACTGTCCTGAGTTAGTGCACCAGTGAAGCGGCTTTATTTCCAACGTAGCTGGCATTCTTTTACCACTAATGATGTAAGGAGCGGCTGCTAGATTTAGGATCTTTCTTGGGGGTTGGTGTCATGGCAGGATGTTTTCATTGCTATGTAAGTATCTTCAACCTCTTTGTGTCAGATTCAGGCTCTCCCAGCTTTGTGGCTAGATATGAAACCAGTACACCTTCATGTTTGCTCCTGGCTATGAACGTTCTTTCTCCCAAGCACACACCCTTCATCCTGAGGCATGGTTAGGTATCACCATCTGAATAATCAGGTTCAAGAGAATTCTTGTATATTTCTATTGTTATGTATACTACTATTATTACAGCATGCATGAGGTGCCATTCCTCACAGCATCCGAGTCCACTTTATGAAGTTTAAATTTCATAACAAACAACAGATCTCACTAAAACGACAAACACTCTGTGACCTCGCCCCCTTCCCACCCTTGCCCAAAATCATGAGGCACATTTCATGCAGTGCTTTTAAATGTGATCAAAATCTGAAAACATGGAACCTAATATACTGTCTTGATGCTGTCAGGCATCATAGTAACATACCTTTTAAGCCTGGGCAAGACACTGTGCTACACCCTGGAAAAATTAATGTTCCTAAAAATATTCAGCCTTTGGGAAATATGTTCTCCTGGATCCATAAATGCCAGTGGCTACTCTACCACCACCGAGTTATGATTCCATTTTTTATGCATTTGGGGGACTCTGTCATCTGTGGTCAATCCTTGGTTAAACTGCAGAAGGGCAAAGTGGGGAGAAAAGGCAACAACTTTCTGTCTCTTCAAGACCTGGGGCAGGCCAGGACCTGAGCCAACCCCTAGTGCAAGTAAGAGCAATAAGCTGCTTGTGATAGGCCCTAATGGTCCACAAACATGGCCAGAGATAAATGCAGAGTGCACTGTTGGGATGAAACGAAGGGGGAGTCCTCTCCCTTAATTTGGTGCATTTCTTTGCTTTTAAGGATTTGGATGGATAGGTGAGTTGTGCCCTGGATTACATTTAAGTGGCTTTGAAAGAAGTTTTTGCTTGTTGGGATTAATTGATACTAGGGACAAAATGAAAAGAGCTACCCCATAAGGAACTTATTAAAAAAAATATACAAAGCACCAAATTCTAACTAGACAGACATTGTCACATATATCAGTCCAAATGGTATTGAAAGTAGTGACAGTTGCTTCTGGGAAATGTGACATGCAGTTTTGAACAGGAAATTTACTGCCTTGTTTAACTAGAGTTTCTTTTTACTGCCTACTTGCAGAGTTAGGGTATAAACATGTAAGTCATTCTGATGTTACCTCTGTGTGAATTTGTGGTATCTTTGTGGTGATAATGGGCAATATGGCCTCCAGGTAGTGCTGAGCAGCTTCCTAGCTCAGGAGCCTGTGTGATGATCTTATTAAATATTATATTTAAAATAATATGAAAAAATCTATTTACTTCGCTTTTCTTGCTGACAATGGTAGATACCATCCCGACCCCATTTTGAAATATGATTAAATATGTTCAGAATTAGAATAATTTCCTGTGTCTCCCTGTCCACCCACCCATCTATTCTCCAGGTACTGGTCCCGACCCCATCTCTGTCCTCTCCTCCCAGTTCTTCCAGATGACAGTGTTCCTAGAAACCAATTTCAAATCCAGAACAGGATGAGACCAATTTTAGGGATTGCTCTAATTCCAGATTCTACAGGGATCGCTCTGTGTACCGACCCATTAGACTAATCCAGTGTAAAAGAAGCAAAGCATGAAGTGTGGAAATGTATTAATCGTATAATAATGTGTTGCATTTTTATAGTGCCTTTCACTCAGAAGTGTCTTAATTTATTTTACACACTCTCATGTAACAGGAATCACTTTATCTGCCATTTAAACATGGTGTAAAATATCGCCACATTTAACATCACACTGCTACCCTACAGGAGAGTTTGGCAAAGAAGAATAAATGCCTGTATTCAGCTGAACCTGCAAAGGGGAATTTAGGTAGGCAGAATGTAATTACCCAGATTGGAATTTGGCCAGAACGCTGGAGGCTAACACCTGTATGCTTGCAAAATATGCCATGGGATAATAATAAACAGCAATGAAGGGATAGCCCTTGTTCTTCATAATAAAGCAAGTAGGCATTGTGCGAGCTCTACAGAATTAGGTTGACTATTCCAAACCCTCTAATTTTGAATGGGGGGAGGGGTTCATGCTTCATATGTGATAATTATACAAGCCAATTTTCTAGCCTACTAGAAAGAGGCAGTAGGTAGTTCTATTTTGTCAGATTTGAGGAGTGGGTAGGGAAGTTGTTAATTTAGAATGAAATAACTTTGGTTGCCTGGGGTTTGGTTTCCGATATAATTAGAGACAGGACATAACTGGAGCCATAGTTCTGTACCAATTTAAATGTCACCCGCGGAGGGGGTGGGGAGCTAGGAAGTGACAGTGATTCTGAATCTACTCATAAGGTTCTTGTTCCAGGTCAAAGCCAAATTTATTAGGGGCCCAGTTTTGCTTTGGATTGGAGTTAGCTGAGATCTCATGAGATTTTGTGGAAACCATTCACCATTCTGGGGTGAAATCACATGAGGACAGTTTGTGGGATTGAATGGGGTCAAATCACATGACAGAAGCTTGTGCATTGTTGTTTCATCTAAACCCTAGCTTTAAACACTAGCCTCGGTTTGACCATTGCACCTTTGGACCATCTGTGGTTTTAATGTTAATTTTTAAACCCTTTATGGAATAGATTATAAACTGCTTCAGGCCAACACCGTCTTTTTGTGCTGTGTTTGTGCAGTGCCTAACACAATTGAGGCCTGGTCTACAGATCACCATATAAATACTAAATCATAATAAAGTAACTTATTTGAAACTCATGCTCTTCATGACATCCTTTTGATTTTGGGATCAGTTGGGCTTTGTAGTCTTCCCTCCTGAAGTTTGTGCACAAAGCCATATTAAAGAATCTCTCTGCAGGTAAAACCAGTAAGAAAAAAAAAATCCCATTCTAATGGGTCTAAAAGTAAAAACAGTGTTTTGATTTGGCTTCAGACATGTTGTGAGAATGAATGGTGGATAGTTTTTATAGATCAGGAAGTGTTATATTGTTAGGAAGAGATGGTGAAGATATGAAAAACAGCAAAATTTCTTTCCAAAAGCAATGCCTTTTTCATGCCAGGCAAATTCATGAACATTCAGGGGTTTGTCCAGAGAGAATTTCTGAGTCATTTTCATTACAAGGAATTGTGGTTGTCCCAATAAACAAATATATCAGTCTTCACTCCCAAATATCCTCAGAGGAAACACTGGCAGTTTCTCCCAGCACTAGAGATATTGGCTAAGTCTGACAGAGAGAACTGCAGAAGTAGGTATCATTAAGAAATCCCTATGAATCTTCATCCCAAATGTCAAACAGATATCAAACACTAGGCCCTACGCAATACCTCACTGCCAGAGAGGTGTGAGGAAACTACCTATGGACAGCTGAAGATTCTCATGGCCTGGAGACATACAGGGCCCTAGGCAACTGTTAGCAGCTGGTGTAAATTACAGTAGTACTAAAGACTGCTCTAATTTTCACTGAGGGCCAAACCAACTCCTGGCAGCTTTAGTGCAAAGGTGGCTTAAAATCACCCTTTGCTCTTAACCCAGATGCCCCAGAACAGAGCTCTGTTGTGCACCCCAATATCTGGGCCAGTTATGAGGTTTGAACTAGTTCTGTTCATTATTTGTCTCCAGTGTTTTCCATTTCTTAGTTTCTCTGACCACCCAAGGTCAGGGCCGGATTAATGCAGGGGCTCTAGGGGCTGCAGCCCAGGGTCCTGGGCTAAGGAGGGCCCCACAAAAATCCCTAGCACCTGCCAGCTAGCCCCTGCTCCCCGGGAGGCACTGCTTGGAGGGAGTGTAGGAGAGGGCTTCCTTCCCCTCTGCTCCAGGTAGTGTAGCCTCTAGTTGCAGGGGTGAGGATTTGGCTCCAGGCTGCTTCTAGCTGAGTTAAATACGATTTCCCCCACTCCCGTCCCAGCCCAGGGAAGCTACCACCTTTGTTTGCAGGGCTGTGGAAGCAGCCTGCATGCAGGGGAGGGGACTGGGCCAGAGGAGGGAACAGGAATGTGAGGGGCCGGGCAAGGTGAAGGGGGATGAAGGGGGCAGGACAGGATGAGAAGGGAGCAGTGAATGGCTGGAGACGGGTTGAGGCGATTCAGGAGAGAAGGGGCTTAGGAGCTGCAGGAAGGAGGCTGGAGCAGTGGGGTATGTTGGGGGGGCACTGTGAGGGAAAGGGGGATGTGGGGAGGGGAGGCTGGAGGGAGAATGTCAGAGCAGGAGCCCCACTGTCCAGGCTGTCACAGCTTTCAAGCTGCCGGGGTGTCCTCCAACCCTGACCTGGGCCTAAGGAGGAAGCCATGGGGAACCTGTCACAGCTACCCCGTGCCCCCACAGTAGGGGTGGAGTGGGACATAGGCCCACAGACACCTCCCACAGTGTGCTGCCACTAGCGGGAGGGGGCAGTGATCCCATCATCCTGCCCCTAGGCTGGGGAATGTGCAGCCAGGTGACCCACAAAATCTTATAGCCCTAGGCCCACAAGGGAGTTAATCTGGCTCTGCTCAGGGTTGGGCTAGAACTAAAGGCAGAAGAAATTAAAATACTTCAAGACGCTTTTCACCTATGGGAGTTGGGCGACAGCCTTCCCACTTTTTGCAAACACCTCTTTGCTGACCCAGCCTGGAGCTGTTCATTGTACAGAATCCTTTACTAATGGGAGTTGCTTAGTTTTAATAAAAACAAGGGCTATGTCTACACTTGCAAGTTAGGTCGACTTAAGGAGGCTTAAGTTGACCTAACTTAGTCTCTGTCCACACCAGGCTTTTATTAGGTCGACTAAGAAAATCCTTAACAAAGTCGACCGAACTTTTTCTAGTGTAGACATAGCCAAGGAGTCCTGTGGCATTTTGAAAGACTAACAAATACTTTTTGGAGAAATCCTATATTCTTACACAGTGTCTTTTATCCTGTGGCATCCCAACATGTAACACACACTGTTACTGTTTAATGATAGTCAAGTTTCAAAGGGGTAGCCGTGTTAGTCTATTGTAGAAAAACAACCGAGTCCTGTGGCACTTTTAAAGACTAACAGATTTATTTATCGCATGAGCTTTCGTGGGAGAAAATCCCACTTCGTCAGGAGCTTTGAAGATGGGAAATTTACAGAATGGGAGCAAATTAAACAGGAATTGTGGATTTTTCTCTCATTACAACAGGTGATTTGACCTCACCTTCTATGTTCTGTTCCCCAGTGTTTGAATCCCAACACCTATTTTGATTTGCTGTTACAGCCTGACCTGATCCTATGTCATACACTCCCCTGCAGTTAATTTCCTCCCATTCTGTAAGTTTCCCATCTTCAAAGCATCTGATGAAGTGGGATTTTCTCCCACGAAAGCTCATGCGATAAATAAATCTGTTAGTCTTTAAAAGTGCCACAGGCCTCTGTTGTTTAATGATATGCAAACTGACCAAACACATCACTTCATCCACCACAGAAATGTATCCATCTCTGCAGGAAAAGGGGAAGGAAAGCAGGTGCCATTTTGTACTCATTGACCTAGAAAGTTCTCAGCAGTAGCAGCTGGGACAGTCAAAATTTCTAGGAAGTAACTTTCAGTTTCCTGGATTGCCTGTTCTCAGCTACTTATGGTATGTCTCAGAAATGCACCTCTTTCTGTGTTAAGTGTAAATCTGTAGTAATACATCCTAGATTCCTGTAAGGCAATATCCCCCATTCGATTAATAGAAACCTCGAGTTCCTCTTTTTCGCTTCCTCTACTGACCACAACTCACGTCACGAGTAAAGTCCCGTCTGCCATGCCTGCTGTCAGCTTAGGTGCATATGATGTGCAGAAGTGAATGCAGCAAACCACTTCATAGATTTTTTTTTTTCCAGTGGAAACTATTAAAAGCTGAAAGTCTTTTCTAATAAAATTCACACAGCTGTGCTGCAGTTGAAATTGCAGCACCTCAATAGACATTTCCAGAGTGGGGTGGCCTAAGCTCAGTGTGCAGAATCAGTCAAAAAATTTCCAAGACAAGAAGTCACTGCAAATAGCTTTAGCACATGCCTCTGACTGTTTGCCTGTAAACAAACTGGCATTTAAGGTTGTTCTCTGGTATTAAAATGCCCTCATTTCCCCATTTGCTCTTCTATTTTCTCTACTTCACCCCAGAACCCTGGCAGAAGCAGAGAGCATAGAGATGCAGGGAGAACAGAGACAGAAACCATCTAATCTTGATTTCCCATCCCTCCAGATGGCTGTCCTTCTGCAGGTTGGATTTAAATGCCACGATTCCCCTTAAGAATGGTGGGAAAGTACAGTTCATAGATGGCTCAGGTTTAGTTTATGAAGGTTTGGTCATTTTATCCTGGGGACCATAGACTGTCTGGTGCGCATCTAGCAATATGATATGCTGTGTCACAATGACAGTGCTGACACTACGGTGTGATTCTGCTGTTTTGGAACCTGATAATGCAAAACAGCTGCCTGCCCCCCCCTCCCCCGTGTAAATTAAAATATAGCTGTTAAAAAAAAAAAAATCTTCCTGAAAAGTGGTCTGCAGGATGTGGGATGGGTCCCTCCAGGAAACTTGGGCGGCGTGGTTGGCCCCGTTAATGTGCATATACTTTATATTGTAAAGGACATCACAGTGTTTGACCCAATCATGCCATTCAATTGGTTGAGCATTCTCCGATTCCTTTGGCTGCAAATCATCCTGATATACAATTTTTGAAGAGCAGAAGAGAGGGCCATATCTATTTCCAGTGCGGGCCAGCTGTCACGGGATGCCCATCTGTGTACCCCTAGGGTATGATCTGTGTAACTATCCTGTTCACTTCTGCAGTGTAATTGCATGGTTTGATGCCAAATATGCCATTCAAGGGGTCCTTTGTGGATGCTCATAACATGTTCAGCATTATTATTATGGTGTCATGTTTCCTGCAGCATCATGTATGTGTACAGATGTGAAGCATGTTCCCAGGCATTTTACGAGACTCAGGGGGCAGGGGGACAATCAGAACTGTCTTCCTGCAGCATGCAAACAGCCAGAGCCACAAGCTCCTATCCAAAGGAAATAAGAATGACGATGGACTAGCTAAATGTCTGCAGCACCTAGGCCGGAGAAGGGGAGATCTCCTGCCCTTTTTGAACAGAGATCACCTGGGTGGAAGGAGGAACAAGCTGGTGGTGAGAGGATTGGAGTGGGGTGCTCGCTGGAAGACTGTCCCCTGAGTGGGTGCACACCCACTGCCTGGGAGTGATTATATGCAGGAGGCTGGTGTGGAACAACTTAGGTGTGGGGGTCCGCCTAGCAAAGTCATGGTTCAGGAGTGGAGATTGGGGGGGGGGGGGGCGCGGGGGTGGTCGCAGCGGCACACTGGACCAGATATTGGAGGGGACTGTCACACCTGCCTTCTGGAATTCCCTTTCATCTCAGCATAGGCCAGATTTTATTTGTAACTACTTGGAGGGCAAGCCTTTCTTGAATCTTAATATTTTGGTACGAATTTAACATGAGCAGCTGCAGCAGTACAAGCTTCCCCACTCTTCTCCACCAATGTGCTTAAGCCAGTATACATGAAAGGCCCGCTCAAGGCTCAAAACTCTAGGTCTTCTCTGTTCCTGGCTCCGCTGTTGAGCACATCAATTTAAGCCAATTATAGTAGCAGCTTTCTTTATGTCGCCACTTGTCCTGCCTTCGAAAGGCTGAGGCAGCATCTTCCGTGGAGGAATCAATGAGGAGAAGCCGGTTGTAGGATTAACATGTATTAGCAGGTCAAGATAAGCCCTGGGGGTGCATCTACACTGGCAAATTGGATTGACTTAAGGACGCTTAAGTCAACCTAAACAAAGCCGTGTTCACACAGGGCTTTTCTTAAGTCGACTTAAGCATTTCCTTAAGTTGACTTAGGGAAAGCTTAAGTTGACTTAATAACAACACCTCTTTAGGTCTACTTAAGCCTTAAAATGACTCCTTAAGTCCATTTAAGGCCAGAGTAGACAGGGATTAATGCTAAGTCGACTTTATTAGGTCAACTTAAAGCCAATATAGCGGCTATCTCTGCTGTTAAGTCGACTTAACAAAGTCGACTTAAAGTGTAGCCAATTTGTTAAGTTGACTTAACAAGGTCAACTTTTAAGTTGACTTAAAGTCAACCTTTTTAAGTTGACTTAACAAAGTCGACTTAACTTTGTAAGTGTAGACATAGCCTGGGTGCCCTCTAGTCTTTACCTCAACCTGCTAACATCTTTGAAAGCTACAAGCTGTCTGGTGTTCACTAGGGCTATGTCTACACTACAAAAAGTTACGTCGACTTCGTTAAGTCGATTTAATAAGGTCGCCTTTAAGTCGACTTAAAATCGATCTTATTAAGTTGACTCAACAAAGTGCTGTCCATGGATGTGGACTAAGTCCACTTTGTTAAGGTGACCTAACTGCCTTTAAACATCCACAGTAGGCTTACGTCGACCTAAAGAAGGGTCCTGATGTGCCATTAAGGACATAAAGGGTCCTGATGAGCCATTAAGGACATAAAGAATACAATACATAAAGAATACAACCATTGGGTCCTTAATGGCTCATCAGTTTACTCCCTGGGACCATATCACCTGGCAGATTCCTTAACATTAAGGAGGCAATGGTTGTTCACACCCTCCCGTCTAAGGCGTTTGTCCAGAATGACACAAGTTAAAGTATGGATATAACATAAAATTCTTAACTTCTAATCGAGATAGAATTCCTAGACATAAACTATATAATCATTCCCAGCAAATTACTACCTTTCTATTGATACCAAACATGACATAGTTCCTATGGATTATAGCATTTATGAGATATCCATAGAAAATAATATCATAAATGCTTCCCTAAATCCAGACAGCATCACACACAGGGCTCTGCCTTGCCAGGGTCCCTGTACCCCTTTGCCCCATTGTACACAGGGGGTGCCCCCCACCACTGTGGACCTGCCCAAGGTCCCCCTAGCCCCACAAAGTCGACCTAGAGCATCCAGTGTGGACGCTCTAGGTTGACTTTGTAAGGTCCCCTTTAAGTCAACTTTAATTTTAAGTGTAGACACACTAAGTCAACTTAACTAAGTCGACTTAGTTAAAGTCGACTTAAAAGTGCAAGTGTAGACATAGCCACTGAGATTTGTGATACCTGAGGAGGCTGCCTTGGGTGTTTTGTAATGAATGGCTTTGTACAAGAGTGTAGAGGCCCTCAGTCAGGGGTGCCAATCAACTAAAACAGTTATGGTAAACTATACTTCAACTTTTATTTATGACACCTTTTTAGAACACAAAATGACTAATAGCACATTCTATTGTCATTATATTAGGGACTGGCATTATATAGAGCATGTTTCTCATCCTGGATAGTCCTTGTTCTTAAACAATGGTACTAATCTGGAAAAAATTAAAACACAACTAACACTCCCTCAGTGATGCCTCATGAATATTTCAAAAGCTGGCCCCTGACTCTGATTGTTAGAAACTGCTTCCTCAACAAGACCCTATTACCAGTGCTAAGGCTACATCTTCCGAGTCCCTGCGTGTTTGAAGGAAAGTCTTCATTGACAATGGCAAAATTTGCTGCCACTAGTTTGAACTTCCTGATCAATACTGGAACACCACCCCGGCAACTAGGTAGCACTGAGTTGAAGGGAGGCCCCCTCCCGTTGACTCAGCACAGTGGATGAGGCTGGAGTTAGGCACTGGAACTGAGGTATGCAAGTTATTTTAGGTAACTTGTGTATCTCAGTTCAACTGTCACCAAAAAGAGCAGGTAGTGTAGACCTGCCCAGGGTATGGACTGGGGAACCGGTGGGTCAGATCTTATAGTCCTTATCCACACAATGATTTAGGCCCCAGTGTTATTCAGGTACCTGGCTTTTA
>ML685821.1:14695204-14724822 GCA_007922175.1 Pelusios castaneus
GTTATTTATGTGCCAGTTTCATCACAAACAAAGACAGCACCAGGATTTCTCCCCTTTAATTTATTTGGGGTGTGTGGATGTCAGGAGATCCCAACAATGCACAGTGCGTAAGAAAGTTAGAATGAAGTGGGGGGAGAGGGGAGGGTGGCAGGAAACGGTGTGTATGTGTGGGAGGTGGGGGGAAAGGGGGAGGCTAGCTCAAAAGGAAAGGAATGCATGGGGCAAAAATGGCCACCTGGTGTTAGGTCATCCCCTTATAATAAGACTCCAGGGTTCTGTAGTTACTATCTTCAACATGGCAGCCTGCAAGATGTTCATTCTATGGTTTGTGAAATGTGCCCTATTACACAGGCCTTCAAGATCCATATTCACAGGCTAAGGGCTTTGCCATGGGCTCTGAGCATGGGGCAATGTCTTGTTGCCCTGCCCCGGGAAGCAGACTGTGACTCTGTGACTATGTCTGCACTCGGAGCTAGCTGCATATACACTTGGAGCGAGGGTCAGGATTCCCAGCTCACACAGGTAAGCTCATGTTGGTGCTTATTGAGCTAGCATGCTAAAAAGGGCAGCATAGTTGCAGTAACAGAGGCAGCATCTGCGTTGGCATGAGCTGGGCCTCTCCAAGTATGAGCCCCCAGGGTTCGGGTACATTTATAGTCAGGACAGCCAGCTCCTCCCACCGCTTCCCTCTGTCTGTAACACTGGGGCTACTGGTGCCAAGTGTGGACATAGTCTGAGAGTCATATTCTGCCCCTAGGTTTCCTCCTGCTTCATGGCGGACGCATCCTTTGCTAAAAACCCATATGCAGAGCATGGTACGTCTTCTGGCACAACAGTGCAGCTATGTTAGCTTCTGCATTGGGGGTGGGATCATTGCTACACCCACACCCTGCCCTACCCCAGCCACGCTGGCTCACTTGTGCCAAGGCTGGAATGTAGTAGCCACACAGACTCCGCTCTCCTCTCTGTGCTAGTACCCTGCCATCCAAGTAGACAGGGCAAGGGTGACTTCTTACTCCCGAGTGGCTATGTAAGTTGGGCCACAATCTGGCTCTCAGTAAATATGCATATGTGTTTGCCTCCTTGAAAGGAAAAAGGATATTCCCCATAATGCTTCCCATTCTTATTCTGCCCCCTTGTGCTGCCTCCTGAAGACTCATTAAACCAGGAGATGTGGGAGCTGCCTGGTGTTTTGAGCCATTACCATAGAATACTAAAATAAAATTAAAATTGAGGACAGTGAGAAATGTGTCCCATCTTGAGGTTATATTATAAAAATTCTAATCAGGCTACCCAAGCAAAACATCCATTGCACTGTCATCTCTATACTACATGAGAGGGATTCACAGTGTTCCAGATGAGGTCTACTCAGCACCTTCTATAATGGTACTAACACTTCCCTATCTCTACTAACAATACCTCATCCGATGCATCCAAGGACCACATTACCTTTTTGCATGGCCACAACACATTGGCGGCTCATAGTCATCCTGTGATCAACCAATATCCCCACATCCTTCTCTTTCTCTGTCACTTCCAATTGATGCGTCCCCAGCTTATAGGAAAAGTTCTTATTAGTCCCTTAATGCATGACCTTGCACTTTCCACTATTAAATTTCATCCTATTTCTATTACTCCAGTTTACAAGATCATCCAGCTCTTTCTGTATGATATACCAATCCTTCTCTGTATTGGCAACACCTCCCAACTTGGTGTCATCTGCAAACTTTATTAGCACATTCCCACTTTTTGTGCTAAGGTCAGTATAAAAAGGTTAAATACGATTGGTCCCAAGACTGATCCCTGAGGAACTCCACTAGTAACCTCCCTCCAGCCTGACAATTCACCTTTCAGTATCACCTATTGCAGTGCCCCCTTTAACCAGTTCCTTATCCACCTTTTGATTTTCATATTAATCCCCATCTTTTCCAATTTAACTAATAATTCCCCATGTGGAACTGCATCAAATGCCTTACTGAAATCTCGATAAGCTTGCTTAGTTCGAACTAACATTCCAGTGTGGCCATGCTAGTTCGAATTAAGCTAATTTGAACTAACTAAAATTAGTTTGAATTAGTTAGTTCAAACTAGCTAATTTGAACTAATTTTAGTAAGTGTAGACATAGCCTTAGGCAGCAAGACAGATAGTAATGTGTCCTAGAATTATTAGTTCATGTTTTAGGATTTTGACAGGACCAGAGCAGAGACAGCCCCCAAAGAATATATCTCAGGATTTACTCAAGACCCAGGTCATATCAAACCAGGACACTCTGCAGTGAGTTTCAGTGCCTGTAGACATCCATCCCAACCGGATCTATTCAATAAAGTTGCTTGTTATTTATTTGCTATGATTATGGTTCCAGATTCTGCGAACTGGGTGAGGAATGCTCAGTGTAAGGTTGCAAGAGGGGGGCCCACAGGGAGAGGCCAAACGGTTGCCTAATGGTTGTTCTGATCTTGGCTGCCTGCCACTATGTCCCCTCATTCAGGAATCAGCCACAATTGGTGGCCCTGACCAGTCCCTCCTTTCCTGGACATAGCCTCTGCAGTGGCAGCTGGGACAAAGAGTGGGGCACTATTTGTAAACATCCCAAATGTAGACAAAGCTCTGGGGAGGTAACATAAAAGAGAAATAAGCCATGGGTACCTCACATGAGGCTGGGACAGAGTGGCTACTTAGGCAAATGAGAAAATGAAAGAAACTGTAGACACCAGACCCAGTCATGGAAAAATAGACAGTCATGCAAAAAGGGATTTTTCTTGCATGTCAGGGCTTTCCTCTCCCCCTCTGAAAAGCAGTAGCAGCTGGGAAGGGTGAGAGTCTCTCTCTCTTGGTCCCAAGGTTGGTGTTTGCACTAAGGGCTCATCAAGTGACACATGTTGGTTTATAATGTTGGTTAAGACACGGAGGAACAGAGGGAGGCAAAGTTTTAAAAGAGAACCAATCAGGAAAGAGCACAGCTAGAAACTTGGATTCTCTTCCCCAAACTCACACTTTGGCTTTGAATGAGCACATTGATCGCTCATAATGCATCACATTACTGCAGGCAGGTATGCCAATCAGTGTTATGTGCACAACACTCACACAGAAAAGTTGGATGCAAATATAAATGCTATTACTGGAGGGTTGCACTGTAACACTGTTTTATTTCATAGAATTCACAATGATAACACACAAGTCCAGACCCCAAACACAGAAAGAGACAAAGCAGGCTGCTCCCTAAATGGAGGGCTATAAGGCTATGTCTACACTAGAAAAGTTAAGTCGACTTAAAGCCCCTTTTCGACCTTATTAAGTCAATTTAATACTTTAATAAGGTTGACTTAGGCACTAATACCCGTCCACACTGGCTTAAATTGACCTAAAACGAGGTGTTATTAAGTCGACTTAACTTTTCCTTAAGTCGACTTAAGGAAAGCCCAGTGTGGACACGGAGAAGTTTAGGTCGATTTAAGCCTCCTTAAGTTGACCAAACTTGTAAGTGTAGATGCGCCTTAACTGACTTCACCAAACTTTAGCGGGGCTGACTGCCGACTGTCTGCTGCTTGTGGGCTCTGATTGCCTGCATGCAGAACCTCCAGGGCAAACTTCTGAGCATTTAAAGTGACAGCTTAAAAATTCAATACAGTTTCAATACACCCCACTCCGTAAACTGACAGAGCTGCCAGCTCCGCCCACTCATCCTTAATAAGTGCTGCGATCTCTCAGTCCATCTGCTGAGCCCTCAGGCTGACCCCATGAAGCACCCCAATACAACTTCCACCTGCCAGTATTTCTGCTACCCCTGGTGAGTGCTGTGGCCTGTTTTCCAACTGCTCATCATTCCTGCTACTCCTCCTGCCAGCTGTTGTTTCTGCCCAGCTATCCTCTGTTCTGCTGTAAAATCCTCTCACGATTCCTTAACCTTTTCCTCATTATAAGGATTTATATACAGTAGGACCGACATGCTGCTAGCCGAACCTGGGGCCTGTCTGTGCTGGGTGCTTTACAGGCCCTGAGTAAGAGACCTCTCGTCTGCCCCAAAGTGCTTGCAATCGCCCACTCCTGCACAAGTCTAGCTGGCAAATGCCAGTGTCCCATCCCATTCCCCAGCCGTGAGCGTTCTGAGAATTTGAACAGGAAAAGGGAGGCTCATTGTGAAATCTGAGTCAGACCATCAGCTGTAAGCGCTATTACTGCTACAGCTGCTTCCCTTCCCTGCCTCAATCCTTCATCTTTTATTCCTTCTTCCTGGCATGAGTTTAGGTGGGCATATACCATACTGTATATTCCATGACTTACGAGGTTTAATTTCCTGTGGGCAACATTTCTCTTGGCCTACAGGCAGGTACTCTCCCTCCCCTTCTCCTTTCATCAAGTGTTTTTTTTTAACCCACTGTTTCTGGCGCTCTTCCATGTATCTAGCTACTTGTGGAAATTCAGTGATCGCGGGCCCCTTTCTGATTTCACACCAGCTTTATAGTGATACAACTTCACTGTCTTCAGTGGAGTTTATGATGCTTTAGCCCAGGATAAGCCAGAGCAGCATCACACACGTTTGCTGTGTTTTCCATGCACTTACTGTGCAGAATAATTTGTCCCTGTCTACTCTTGCAGTTAAAGTATATCAGCATCAGAGCGTTGTAGAGAAGTCTTCTAATGTGCAGTAAACAGAAAACATAGCTACATACATCCCTGTAGTATGTTTAACAGCCTAGCTGCTTTGAAAGGGTAGGGCAAGGGCAATGCCCTGGCCAGTGAATCCTCCCAAACTGCCAGCCCCTGCTTCAATATATAATTGAGAATCATGTATGCCCCTCCATTGAATCAGTGGCAGGGTGCGTCTACACTTGTAAATTAAGTCGACTTAATTTACTCTGTGTCTACATTTAAGTTTCCTTAATTCGACTTAAGCAGTTCCTTAAGTTGAATTCAGGAAAAGGTAATTTGAATTAGTAAAACCTTGTTTTACTTCGAACTAACCTTTAAATCGAACTAGTTAGTTCGAATTAAGTCAATGTGGCCGTGTTAGTTCGAACTAACTGGCACATTGAGCTTAATGCAATTGACTAATTCAAACTAAGCAAGTGCCATGCATGGCACTTCCTTAGTTCGAACTAGCATTCTAGTGGGGCCATGCTTGTTTGAATTAAGTTAATTCGAACTAACTAAAATTAGCTCGAATTAGTTAGTTCGAATTAACTAATTCGAACTAAATTTGGTAAGTGTAGACATAGCCTGAGAGGCGCACACACAAACCTAACTCTGTGGCTCACTCGCCCTCCCCTCACACCATGAGGAAAGTGTGGGGGAGTGAGAGAGCTGAGACTGTGTTCTTGGACCCATAGTTTCTGTGGCTGGTTAGAGGCCTAAGGGAGAGAGAATTGACACAAATCAGAAGAGGAAGTTAAGTGTAAAAATATCTATTTTGCTTTTTCACAATCTCTGTTTTCACTGCCACGCTTAATTTCTCTCATGTTTTCTTTTTCTTTTAATTGGTTTTGACAGCAGATTCCCCCAGGATGCTAAGCCTTGAGATTCCAGAGGGGTCAGTAGAAAGAAGCTGTGTGTAATGTAACGAGGCACTAGGGCTGCTTTCACCAAAGGGGCAATGAATGAGCAGATGTAGTTCAGGTTTGAAATAGCTCTCCTCACCCACCAGAATTGGTCCATCATGGAGACCAGTGGACCTTCCGTTTCCATTTTACTCCCACCCACAAACTTGCCAGAACCTTGTGGAAGCTCTTTTCTTGCCTAAGGAAGAGGCAAACGTAGCTCCGTGCAGCAGCCTACAAGTTCGCAAGGGTTAGCATTTCTCAGCTGGAGATCATACTGAAAATAAGGGCCATTTTTGAGTTATCTTTCATTTATTTACTAATAAGAGCCAGCCAGGATCCCCTCTCAGGCTTCCTTTTACTTCCCTCAAAGGCCACGTGATATGGTGACCCTTCTGGTTTGCCAAGAGAGTTCAGATATAGAGTCTGGGCTGGACTCCATCAGCACTGCTCCCATTGTTTGGAGGCTATCATTTGGCTACAGGCTACAGAGTAGCACATGAAAACAGCATGAGACGATCCCTGAAAGACAGATGTTGCAGCACTGCTATCTCTATGCAGAGAGGAAAGGACCATAAATCCACAGCTAGCTACGGAAAGGAAGGAGCTGGACTGGCTGGGTTCCTGCTTCTTGTAGAATACTGAGGCCTGTAAGGATGCATTCACATGACCCCATGGATACTGCTTTCTAGAAGGTTCTTTCACTGTTTCCAGAGCACAGATCCCATAAGGATGAACAGGTAGAGCAATAGTCTGGAAGAGGAACTACCCGATAAATAACAGACATATCTGTGAATATCACACTGTGGCCAGAAAAGATCTGTGTTTCTCACTGGGTATGTCTACACTAGCAACTTAGGTTGACTTAAGGATGCTTAAGTTGACCTACAGAACGCTTTGTCCACACCTGGCTTTCATTAAGTTGACTTAAGTCAACTTAATAACTACCACTCTTTAGGTCGACTTAACGCTTAATTCGACCTGTTAAGTTGACCTAAAGCCAGTGAGGATGCCCTAGGTTGACTTAATTCCCCATGTCGACCTAAGGAGGATGGGCTGGGAGAAGAGAGCGGTGGCTTCCCAGCAAAAGGGAGCCACAGCTCCCGTGGAGAAGGGAGCCGCCACTCCCCCAGGAGAAGGGAGCTGCGGCTCCCTGAGACAAGGGAGCCATGGCTACCTTCTCCTGGGGGAGCTGCAGCTCCCTGGTCCTGGGGGATCCGTGGCTCACTTCTCCCGCCCAGCACCTGTGTGTGTGGACGCAGGCAGTCGACTTAAGTTTCTGATGTAGTCTCTCTAAGTCAACTTCACAAGGTTGACTTAACAGAGTCGACTTAGCTTTTTGGGTGTAGACATACCTCATAAACCTTGGCTTCTCGGAGCTGTATTCTTCCCTTCTTAGTCTGCTGTACTACCTCTCAGAAACTCCACCCCTGCTGTAACACCAACTGCTCTGCCTTCATTATCCATTCTTCCTATGCTGCCTCCTTCACTCCCAATCTGGCTTCTGCTTTTCCGCCCCCTCAGCCATGCCCTCTTTGAATTACAGCTTGCCACATGGCTGCACCTTTCTGGGTCAGGTTCATAAGATTTGTACATGTGATATGAACATACAGAGAATTTGACTAAAATACACAGACTGGCAAAAAACACTGGATTCAGGAACCCAGTAAGGGAAACACATACTCAGCTTCTGCGCAGACAAGCTCTTGCATAGATCTTTCATGTGACTTGGAATGGAATGGAGCAGTTTTTGCATCTCTCTGTGCGCTCACTGGTAGATGCATTTTGCTGAAGTGTGACCTGAACTAGGACACTAATTTCAGGAGAACTGAATGGCAGTGTTTGCAAGCCTGTTTCCACTCACCCATTGTCTGCTCTGTAGTATTCTGTAGCTCCACAAAGGCCAACATTTTAAAAAATGGAAGCCTAAAGTTAGGCTGCGAAATCCATATGCAGGGATCTAAATAACTGGCCTGATTTGGAAAAATACTGCGCTCCCATTCGCTTCACAGAACCTGCTTAAACCTGTGTGCTGAAGCCATTGACTTCCTGACAAGTGCTTGTCGAACCTGCTCTTAAAAACTTCCAATGATGGAGATTCCACAACCTGCCTAGGCAACTTATTCCAGAGGTTAATCACCCTGACAGGATCTTTTTCCTAATGTCCAACCTAAACCTCCCTTGCCATAATTTAAGCCCATTGCTTCTTGTCCTATCATCGGTGGTTAAGGAGAACCGTTTTCCTCCCTCCTCCTTGTGACCTTTTAGGTACTTGAAAACTGTTATCATGTCCCTTCTCAATCTCCTCTTTTCCAGACTAAACAAACCCATCTCTTTCAATCTTCCCTCATAAGTCAAGTGCTACAGACCTTTAATCATTCATGTTGCTCTTCTCTGGACTTTTTCCAATTTGTCCATATCTTTCCTGAAATGAGGCGCCCAGAACTGGACACAATACTCCAATTCAGGCCTAATCAGGGTGGAGTATTGGTTTAAGAGGGTACTTGGTCCTGCCATGAGTGCAGGGAACTGGACTCGATGACCTCTCATGGTCCCTTCCAGTTCTATGATTCTATGATTGACTTCAAAAGAGCTATATTGTTTAGTACTAGCTAAGGAGCTGATCCTTCTCTTTTCCAGCACCCATTCTGTGCTCACCCCCTGCTACATTTTCATCTGGTCTATTTGTGGGCCTGGCCAACAGAGTGACAGGTGCTTGAAATTGTCCACTGTCCGAAGGCTTACAATTCTTATTGTCACTGTGCAGATTCCATGCCCCCTTGCACTGGTGTGCTTGGAGTCCGAATTACTGTCTCTACCATAAACATAGTCACCTCTCATGAAGGGCTGGAGGGCATACTGGCTGAGCTTGATAAGTCTGCTATGCTTCTGCTTGGGTTGCACCTAATCGGCAGCAAAAAGAGAACTTTGACTTCTGGCGCTGTGCTTTGGATGCCTTTCCCCGGCTCAAGGCTCCAGGAAAAAAAAAAGCAAGTAACCTAGGATGCAGTTGCTTCAATGCAAATTGGTTTTAAATACTGGATTCAACTGGCTTTAATATAAAATGAAATAAAATGCCTACATATTTCAAAAATAACCACGTTGTCAGCAGAATGGAACTGAGAGTAGCAAAGCAGCGGCCACGTGCGGTGCAGCAAACTGCCTGCAGGCTAGCAAGGTAATGGTTTGCACAGCTCAGTTTGTATAAATTGAACTACAAATGCCAGCAAATGGCAGCCATCTAAGAAAGTCTAATAGGTTTGAAGTGTCTCAGAACAAAGCTACTTTTATGATTCATACACTTGCCAGACAACCATCAAATTCTTTGCTGAAACTGGAGCTTCACTGGTAGCGCCATTGGGGCTGGCCAGCTAGCAAAGAATTCTTGGCATCAGAACAGCTGTCCCAGAGTGGACCCGAAGGCGTTGCCATTGTGAGGTGGAGCTATCAATAGAACGTCTATCAGTGCAAGCAACAAATGGGACCCTGGTTTTGGCTTCCTCCATCTAATTAACTCCAGTGTATGTGATACACTGATAACACCGCAATGGACAACTGTAATAATATTTACGTGTAAGGTGTGGTAGCCATGATATGACCCTGCTGCTTTACACTGAGCTGTCAATAATTCACTGCAGAGAGCAAAGTGGCTAAAGCAAAATGAGGAAGCACTCAAATGATTACGTTATTGGAAAATCTGATATCCTGAGACAAATGCTCTGGTCCTTGGTGCAGTTACAAAGTAAAAAAAAAAAAAAAAGAATTAAAGTGGTACTTAACTAGTCCATCTATAACATGAGGCCAATTATAATTACCACAGGCAAAGGCTAAATATACAAGCTTTAAAATGCCCACAGCCACTGGCTGGGAGAGCTTAGCCACATTTTACAAATGGCATAATGGCTGAGACACACAGAGATTAGATGATTTGCCTGGGATTCATTATGGTCTAGGGGATTAAGCATAGTTCCGGGAATCAAGAGAAATCTGTGGCACCACTCACGTGTGTAACAGCTTCTAGGACCAAACCCTTAGATTTGTTCTTCCACTGCCTTGGCGTGTATCCTTAGAAAACTTCCATTACCCTTCTGAACCTCAGTTTCCCTATCTGTAAAATGAGGCCAACGGTATTTACCAACCTGATAGTTAAGCAGTGTTAGTAGTAATGCTAGATAAACACAAGGCATTATTAAAAGCAGTCATTGGCACAGGCAGTTGTAGAAATCTGGAACTGCTAAATCCCAGCCCTGTTGTATTTAATCCATATGTAAATGTGATTTCCTTCCACTTTATCAGAATTCATGTGGGAATTTTCACTTGAAAATGGCTTTTGCTTGACTCACTGCAAAAAAAGATTCAGACTCCTGAAATATTTGCATTTTTTTGCCCTTTTCACCAAACTATATAAAAGTTCTGTTAATGTCACCAGTGCATGATTTAGTGACACTAAGTCATATTTCAGCACTTTGCAGGGGATGGTGCAGAGATAATAAATTAAAACATTCTGACAGGGGCTCAAAGATCTCTCGCTAGTACTAACCCAATATGCACGTAGGGACAACTTTTATTGCTGCTGTTTTGTCAGAAGGCATCGTCTTCTAAGCCTCAGCCTTAGAGATTAGTTTTCACATTTCTTTGGGTGTGTGTTGTCCATTTTAACTCTTCAAACGGAAGTTCAAGACTATTAAAAGAGGACACAGTAGGCAGAAAGCAGAGTGGCAAGCATATAGGCTATGTCTACACTAGCAATTTAGGTCAATTTAAGAATGCTTAAGTTGACCTAAATTACTCCACATCCACACTGGGCTTTCATTAAGTCGACTTAAGGGCGTACTTAAGTCGACTTAATAACTACTGGTCGTTAGGTTGACTTAAGGTGTAAGGCTACCTTATGAAGTCGACCTAAAACCGGTGTGGATGCCCTAGGTTGACATAATTCCTTAAGTTGATTTACGGTTGGGGAGAAGAGAGCCGGGGATTGGGGGAACCCTGGTTTGGGGAAAGGGAACCCCGCGGGGCCCCCGTTGACAAGGGAGCCACCGGGGCTCTCCTGAGAAGAAAGCCGCTGGGGCTCCCTAGACGGGAGTCCCAGAGAAGCAGCCACCGGGGCTTCCCTATCCGGGGAGCCCTGGAGAAGCCGGCCGCCTGGGCTTCCTATCCCAGGGAGCCCGGGGCTCCCTTGCCTGGGCTCTGGGTTGACCTAATGACTGTCTGTGTGTACACAAGCAGTCATCTTAGAGCGTCTAGTATAGTCTAGTATAGATGCTCTCAGTCGACTTAACAAGGTCGACTTAAGTCTACTTAAGTCGACCTTGTTAAGTTTACTTAATAAAGTCAGCTTAGTGTTTTTAGGTGTAGACATACCCGCAGATTTCAGCAGGGACCCAGGCGCATGAAATACCCTTAAGGACATAAATATATATATATCATCAGGGGAAACCCTCAGGGCAAATAGTACACAGACATGACTTGGGACACAAGTTCCTGCATTTTAGAAGTACAACAACAGAGTGAGAAACAGTGATACTCCTTTATTGCAGCTGATGAAAAGCTTGAGATGAAGCATATGCAGCCGTAGAAGGGTTTGTTCCTGAAAAAATGTTTCTGTAAACTCCAAGTGAATTGCTTTCCACATTTAACTTTCTTGAATTCTCCAAGGATTAGTGGCCAAAGTTTGGTTTTAATGCAGTCACTGCTGTAACAGAGAGAAGAATATATATAGCTCTAGTATATTCGGGCTTGATCCTGAGAATGCACATGTAATTTGACTCACGACTCAGTCCCATTGATGTTTGCCTGTGAAAGTTTGCAGGCTCAGACCCTTAGACAGTAAAATCCTTGGGGCAATGAATGTGTATTTCCTTATGAAGCTGATCCTCAGTCATCTTTTGCTCCCTTTGTGCCTCACCCGCAGACATGGTGCTAGTGGATCCAATTCCGACCTACACCTCTGTCCTTGCTGCACACAGTGGGGGTTGGGAAGGCGGTGTGACTGTAGCAGGAAGAACTCTGGTGATTCCCTATTGGTTGATAGTTCCTTGGGATCATTGCCAGGTGATGCACGTTAGAGCAGCCCTAAGCTGCTCCGACGTGAGCTAGGGCCTGGCAGAGTATTAGTGGCTATGTCTACACTTGTTAATTTAGGTCGACTTTAGCTAAGTCGACTTAGCATGTCCACACCTAAATTTTAAGTCGACTTAGGGGGGAGCTTACAAAGTCAACCTAGAGAGTCCACACTGGATGCCTAGGTCGACTTCTTGGGGCTAGATGGACCTGGGAGAGGTCCACGGTGGGGGAGGGGGGCACCCCTTGCCAAGTGCCAGGGGGCTCAGCCTTTGCCCCATTGTACTTGGGTACAGTGGGGCAAAGGGGGACAGGGATCCTGGCAGGGCATAGGGACAGGGTGGGCAGGGCTCTGCCCTGCCCTTTGGGGGGGCATGTCAGGCTCCCCCTGTGCCACTCCCCCTGGCAGGGAGGGCAGTGAGGGAGTCCTGGAGAGCCCTAAGTCGGCTTAGAGTCGACTTAGGGCTACTCTGCATCCACACTGGCTTAAGTCGACTTTAGAAAGTTGACTTAAGCCTAAAGTCGACTTTAAACGAGGTTTAACAAAGTCAACTTAATTTTCTTTAAGTCGACTTAAGCAGCTTGCTTAAGTTGATTTAAGGAAAGTATAGTGTAGACACAGAGTAAATTAAGTCAACTTAAGCAGCTTAAATCGACTTAATTTACAAGTGTAGACTCACCCAGTGTGCTGTAACCAGTTCCCTGATAGCATCTGTATCTCTGGTGCACCCAGAAATCCATGGCTTTATTTGCAAAACAGATAGTAAATTTACAGTGTTACATAAATGACTCATAATTTGGCCATTGGCCTCAGGGAGGTTGGACTGGATGACTAATATCTCTTTTCCATTCCTAACTTCTACGGTGGTAGGATGCCTCGATAAATCTACAAACCATTTAAACTATTTAAATGACTTTTTTTTTTATGGAGGAGTGAGACGTTAAAACTACTATCTGGGGAATTTAAGAAAAAGCTTAAGGACAGCAGGATATTTTGTGGCATGCCTCTTGATCTCTGTTATTTGTCAGACACTGTTTTTCTCATAGAGAAATCACCAGGACCCTGCTCCAAAACCTTCTGAAGTCATTGGACTTTTGATCACATTGGTTTTTCAGCAACCGGCAGGAAGAGGCAGAACAAACCCCCATGTTCAAGAAGAACTTCTTCTGCCCCAATGGGAGCACTTGAGTGTGCCTTGGTCATCTTGTTTGTTCATACTCTGCCCTCTTGTCCTTCCCTGGCTTTTCAGTTTTTGCCTGTTGATGCACTTTGGCCATCTCTTCCATTTAAACAGAATCCAGCAGTATTTAGGTGCCAGTGTCAATAAATCAAAATATTGCTCTCAAGCCAGAAAAGGTCCAATTCTTTCATGGCAACGATACGAAACCTATTGAATTGCAGGAGATGGTTATCGACTCTTACTTGGGGAGGAAATGGCTGGGAGTGAGTGGAATAGAAACCATTGCTCATGATGCTTTTGCTTATGAAAGCCACCAGTTTCGTTTCACCTTTACAAAATTAGGTTGAGCTGAATGCGAAGGGACACCCCCACTCTGGAAAACAGGCAAAAATTCTCCACGCTTTCTGGTCCATAACTAACCATGCTAATTCTACTCCACACCGCGGCCTGTTCTCCAATGGCCAGTAGCTCTCCACAGCAGTGGTTCTCAACTTTTTGCAGGTCGCAAAATGCTTGGCAGCATGTTGCAACCCTGCAGGACACACCAGCTCACTCCGCTCCCAAGGCTGAATCCAGCCATCTCCCTGGCTCTATGTGGCACACATTCCACTGTGTGGTGACACAGTAATGTGTCTGCACATGGTAGTTAGAATGTTGCTTCAGTATGAATTCGGAAGACTCTGAGTAAAAGGCAGGATGGGGGAGGCAGAGAACAGTGTGGAAAGGAGCTAGCTGCTTATTTGCAGGCAAAGCAGTGAAGAGCGTAACAGCAAATGAGCTATGGGAGGGGCAGGATTTTATTTACTGGGGTCCCAAACTGTTTAGCCAGTTTGCTGATTGTGTTTGGAAGCTGAGAAATAGTTGTGTGATGTGTGTGTGGTGAGTGGGTGGGAGGAGTACAGGCCAGTAATTAATGCTGGGGAGAGAGGAGGTATCTAATTGCCAGCCTCAGCATACCCACTTATTTTCGGTATCAGCTGCTACTGTCTGATGTCAAATGAGAGGCATGTCATAGACGTAACGGGAACACGTGTACATAATGGCTGTTATTCTTGTGTGTCTTCTGGGGACGTTTCAAACTATAACAAAGATCTAATTGTAACAAACAAATCTATAGTGCTGGGTACTGGACGAACTGAAAGAAAACATGATCTGCCTGTTTGAGATGACTTCATTAGCAAGCAATGGAGGGTTGGTGGGGGTGGGGAGTTACTATTTTCTCCATTTGAAGCATCTTGACTATTCTGTAACAAAAATACTTTTCCTTCTAGAGAATCAAGTTTTCTGTATGGCATTTGACTTGGCAGCCAAAAATAGCATTGATTAGGTAGCTCAGTGATACACCCCAATTACAAAGCCATCGTAGATCCTTTGAAGAGAATTAGATAAGAAAAAGCTAATCGCAGCTGCATTGCCCATGATATGGCTCCTAATCTTGTTACCCAAACGGCGGGCTCTGCAGGTGCCTCCCATTTTGCTGCTTGCTTAAAAAGCAAAAAAGGCAATTTCCAGATTAAACTACTCGGGAAAGCTATTCCTTTTTTTTTTTTAAGAAGGTCCTTTCATAATAAATGTAGTGATGGGACGTAGCAGGCACCTTCATGAAGCAATACTCATATCCTTGTGACAGTGATTGGGGTAAGGGAAAGGAAGGCTCAAGTTCCCATAGGTGGCGTTGGCAACACTCCTGGCCCTGCAGGACATTTCTTTCAAATCCAGAGCAACTACTTTATATGGATTGCAATGAGGAGCAAGAATCCAAGAGCAAGAGATGCTGTCTTGGCTCAGTTCCAAGGGTTCATTATCAGAGAAGAACGCATGCAGGGTGCAAAAACAAAGTAGGCCTCACAGCATGTTTTAATAAGAGCAGACTGGTCTAGGAAAGTCAGAGGTGGAGGAGGAGAGTCTTCTAGCTCCAGAGGTATGAAACACAGGCGGTGGAACACAAAAGTTTCAGTCCGATGAGCTGCCAAAAGTTTCGATGATTGTCTAAGGCACAGATTCTGACACTCCTACATGGGCCCCAACCCTGCACAACTTAGACCATGTCTCCATTACAACAGTTTGCTGACCCAAGTTACATCAGCACACCGCAGTTACTGTCGCATTTGTATGAGTGCTGTATTGGCTCCTTGCGTTGGCAGTGTGCGTGCTCACCATGTGTGTCTCTGTCGATGCACGTGTGAGCAACCCACTGCTATAAAGTACACTGTCTTTGGGGTAGTTTTGGCAATACATGGATGGGCCAGAGATGAATTAGAGCGGTGACTGGGAGCAAGGGGTCAATGTTCCATAATGCAATGTTCTCCATCCCACAATATCATCATCTCCAGCCGACATTTTCATGCCTATTTTCAATTTCCCACAAATCCACAGAGGAATTTGTTGCTGGCTGTCATCTCAGATAGAAGCCTGTAGACTGCACAGTTCTACGCTATGGTCAAGAGTGCTGCAAGCACAGGATACTCTGCTGTGATATGCTGTTATTTGAAGAGCCACAAGAACAACTGTGGGGAACGGGACTATTTCTTGGAGGACAGGTTGCTGTGAGCCACAGCGCAAAGCAATTCATGGCTGTTGGTGGCGTTCTTGGAGAACAGCTACAAATCATAGTTTGTGGCTTCTGGTCCTGAAAAAAAAGCACTGACCGCAGGAATATATCGTACAGTGACGTATTGAGGTGGACTGAGGTGTGGGGGTGTGGGTGTGGGGGGGCAGGAGGGAGTGGCAAGGTCCCTCCAGGCACTGGGCTGTGTGGAGGCCCCAGCCTGGCAACCCTGACCAAGACTGTGGAAGGGAGTGGAGAGTGAGGATGGGATCGTTGTGTTTGAGCCATGGGGAAGTGTGAGGTTGCCAGGTGCAGTGCATGTGGCGAGGCCAGTTGGCCCTTAATAATGGGTGGGGGGATGAGAGATACAGGAGGTGCTGGGTGCCTCCATCCCCACTCGTTGTGAAGGGCCAGCCCAGCCCTGGTGATACTTGCTGCACCTCGGTGCATGTATCACTGGCAGTGCAGCTAATAATGTGCTGCTTGCTGTATTTTTGTGACGACTACACTGATTGGCACTGATCCAGCAGACAGGGAATCACCGGGGGTTTCCCATAAGCTGGAGCACAGGGCCAGCAATTGCCAGCCCTGCACTCCAGCTGCCAGGGGAAACCCTGGGGATCCCCGGTCAGCTGCAGAACACTCCCTCCTTGCCCGGACCCCGCGGGTCCCAGGGAAAAGGGAGCACAGGGCTTCCTTTTGGCCGGGACCACTCGGGTCCCGGGGAGAAGGGAGCCACAGTCTGAACTCCCTTCTCTGGGACCGAGTGGTCCTGGCCAGACAGGAGCCTGGCTCTCCTCGCCTCGGAACTGCGGGGTTCAGGCAAGAAAGGAGCACGCTCCAGTCGACAGGGGATCCCCGGGGTTTCCCCTGTCAGCTGGAGCACGGGGCTGGCAATTGCTGGCCCCCGTACTCCAGCTGATGGGAAACCCCGGGGATTCTCTGTCGGCTGGAGGGCCACATGGCCCTCCAGGTGATAGGGAAACCCCGGGGTTTCCCTATCCACTGGCGTGCGATCCCAGAGAAGGGACTGCAGGGCTTCCTTCTCCCCGGGACCCCACTGTCCCAGCCAGAAGGGAGCCCCACGCTCCTTTCTCCCCGGGACTGCTCAGGGCTGGCGGATCCCCTCCCACTGGAGCACTGGCTGGGGAGCCCTTCTCCCTGGGATCGCAGCTCCTCTGGCAGGGAAGCTGAGGGTCTGGGGAGAAGGGAGCAGGGGCTTCCCAGGGGACAAGGGAGCCACAGTGGCTCCCTTCTGCCAGGGAGCCATGCGGGGCTCCTTTGTGTCCCCCCCCACCCTAGGTCGACCAGTCGACTTAGGACATCTACACTGGCTTAAGTTGACTGAATAAGTCAACTTAAGCACTAGTTCGAATTAAAATGAGGTGTTATTAATTGGAACTAGTTTTTCCTTAATTCGACTTAAGGAGCAGCTTAAGTCGAATTAAGGAAAGCCCAGTGTAGACATGGAGTAAATTAAGTCGACTTAATTTATAAGTGTAGACGAACCCAGAGTGTAAAAGACTGCTCTTTTCACTGCCAGCAGCCACCACACACCCGGTGTTTTAAACTAGAACAGACGAATCACTTTCAAAAGAAAAGAGTTTTATTCAGTTACAAAAACAGCTCCAAACAAGCTATCCGTAGACCTTAATAGCAAATACATATTTAACATTAAAAAATGTAGGAACCCTAATAAAGAAAGAAGGGAAAGGAACATTGATGCCCATTGTAGCTACACATACATTGGCCGGGACTCTCACAGTGTGTGGGAAGCTGTGGCTATCCATGCTTTTTCCCAGTCTGGAGTGGAAGGGGTAGATGTGCTGGCCCTGAGGAATAGTGTGGAAGAGTGTGTGTGGATTGTGTAGGGAGATGCCATGCAATTCTCCATTGACTGCAATGGGACTTGTGCCCTGGATTATTGAACCTGATAGAGAAGCTCCATTATGTCCTGGTGCACCTTCTTCTCCCAGTCGTATGCCTTTCTCCTGTCTGCTCTTTGCTTCTGCAGTAGTCACCTGAGGCCTTCTGTTCAAGGACTGATGCTGCACTGGTTTGTACGCAGAACATGTCCTCATTCACTTTTTTCTCATTCTTATCTGTGTCAGTTGTTGTACTGTTGCGGGGCTGGAGGAGCCCTCAAGATCACAATGGCCATAGCTACAGATAAAACACACCAATGTCAGTATAGTTTGTACATAAAGCAAAACTTATGATTTAGAAATGCATCCCTTCCCTTGCTCCCATAAAGTGTTAAACAAGACATGCTTATTGGTTCTTCTGCTTGAGGGTGTTTTTTCATGGCACCACTAACAGCAGCAGCCACACTGAATATAACCTACCAGTGATGAGGGCAACTAAGGGGGAATTGCTCCATTGCACAAAACTAAGAATATAGGTAACCGGCACTGCATACTGAAAATATTTTCCACAGGTGATGGTGGTTTTAACTCATTTGTTCCCAGTCTTTTTGACTCAAGGGCCTCAGATATCATTTTTACAACCCTGAAAGGCCACCAGCAGGTCCCCACAACCACTGCAGCCAGATGGAAAGAATTCAGCAAGGAATCCGCCTCCTTGCTGATCTCCCTTCTCCTTGGCTGTAGCATGGAAACCACACACATCCTGTAGCCCTGTGTGCTCCATCTGGGGCCCTAGGCAACGGCTCCCTTCTGCACCCGGTGGAATGAAAGGTCAGTGCTTCCCGCCCTCTGGCTCCAGCAGGAATCCTAGCACCTAGGCACCTAGGCAGAGCACTTTGCTCTTTGCTGGAGCTGGGGGAGAAAAGCACTGATCTCTAGAGCCCAGAGTGGAAACAAATACAGGAATCTGCATCCAATCTGCATCCGTAAGAAATTATTCGTATCCACATTGCATTGTGGATATAATGTGGATATCTGCAGATTTGCAGGGCTCTACTGATTTCCCCTCCCTCTGGCTCCAGCAGGAAACCCAGTGCCTATGGACCTAGGGGAAGCACTTTGACATGCTCTCTGCTACAGTCAGGGGGAGGGGAGCGCTGATCTCCCATTCCCTTGGCTTCAGCAAGGCGCCTGCACTGATCTTTTCACCCCATAGAAACGCACTCCACTAGGCAATGGCTCCTCTCTGCAGCCAGCAGGGGAGCTGTGTGCCACTTTGAAAGACCCCACGGGCCATTTTCGGCCCTCAGGCCACTGGTTGGGAACCAGTGTTACAGATGGTGTCTTATTTCTGAGGATAACAAAGGCAGACAGAGCACAGTGCTGGTGTCCTGAAGTCACCTGAGGCCATATGCCACTAGCCTGTTTAAGGCAATGGGGTGTGCTGAAATTACCACTGACTGGGAAGTGTTGTATCATGGAGGAAGGAAAAAGGCTGCAATCCCTAGAAGCCTTTGGGAGTGGATTGCAGTGAACCTCCATGGACATTTCATTGAGATCTGAGGAGGATTTCAAGGGGCACGTGCACATAGCAAACTGTTTGCATGGCCCTCTCTACCTAACTCTAGAGAAGAATGAAAAGCAGCTAAGAACTCTATCTCTGTTTGTTGTACTATTCACTCTTCTACTATGAGTAAATTAATGAAAATTCAATAGCTGTGTCCTGATATGTTGGGGGCCCTGTCATTGTAACAGAAAATGTATTTACACACTTACCTAAATTTCCTTCCCCTGCCTCAGATTCACCCGTGCTCACCTGCAGGGACCAGCTAGACTGTAGTGGACTCAAAAACAGGTCCTAGCTCATGGCACAGCTGGAAACCCACCCTCTGCACTCGTCTGTCTCCCACATTTCTCCTTGTTCTTACTGTTCACACCAGTGACCTGTGACTTGGGCTCCTCAGAGGTATCTACTGTGGTGTGGCTCATCATCCGATCAATTCTTGGCCTCTCTGGCTTTCTGGTATGCCTTCTGCACTTTCTTGGTTTCCACCACGGACCTGGTCCCTCTTGTGTGCCTTCTGCTGCAGCCCCGGAGCAATCTGCTTGCAATAAAGATGTCATTTCTATGGCTGGTTCATAGCTGTGCCTGCACCGCTTCTTCTCCCCATAGGCCTGTGTGATCCATTATCTCCTGTCCACTCCAGGCAGGAGTGTGTCTGGAGTGTATCGCTGCAGTGATCAGCTGGGCAGTTGCATACAACACTGGGAAGCTGCAGGTGTGCTTGCTCAGTTGGATAACCAGGAAAAGGCATTTCAAAATGTCTCAGGGGCTTTAAAGGCAGGGGGTGGGGCTTCCAGGCAATGTGGTCCCTTGGCAGTGCAGTTAATAATTGTGACCAGAGCAGTCAGTGTCAGGCATTGTGCGACAGTGGCTGGAGAGCTGTTAGGGTAGATGTAGGTAACAAAATGTCTGTATTTGTGGTGCATTGACCTACGTACATGGCTCAACACCACTTGGAGAGCTGGTTTACGATGGTGGCATAAGGTGGAGATGCACATCTTTCAGTGGAGATGCATTATGACACTCTGTATCCCATAGTCACCACTTTATGCAGTTATGATATGTTTTGTACAAAGTATGCTTTGCAAAGTATCATTTGAAAACTCAATCTGCTGAATATTATTGTCCTGTTGAAAAGTGTGTAATATCGCTCCCTGTCAGATTACAAAATTTTTGCTATATAACTGTTACTGAAATATGTTTTAATTCTGGGTAATACCCATAAGCCAGTTTCTCAGAGACAAAGGGTGCATCTACACTTACAAATTAAGTCGATTTAAGGAGGCTTAAGTCGACTTAAACTACTCTGCGTCTACACTGGGCTTTCCTTAAGTCGATTTAAGCTGCTCCTTAAATTGAATTAAGGAAAAGTTCAAATTAATAACACCACGTTTTAATTCAAACTAGTGCTTAAATTAACTTTATTAAGTCGACTTAAGCCAGTGGAGATGGGGATTAGCACCTTGGTGGAGCTTATTAAATCGACTTAAAATGTTAAGTCGACTTAATAAGGTCGAAAAGGGGCCACGTCTACCCTTGAAAAGTTAAGACGACTTTTGTTAAATCAACTTAATAAGGTCCACTTTAAGTTGACTTAAAGTCGACCTTATTACATCGACTTCATAAAGTCGACCCAACTTTTCAAGTGTAGACATAGCCAAAGACACTGGAATGCCACTGGAAAGAGCTATTACTGCTTAATCTGAGATTCACCAGGAGAGGAGTTTTAAACAAGAAATTTACAATTCACTTGAAGGGTAGTTCATGTATGCCATGGAACTGCATGGCCCCATGACCCAGCAAAGACTTTTCCAGTACAAAGGGTCAAAGTATAAGGTGGGGACGGGGAGATGCCCCTAGACACCTCTCCTCCCCCACCACTACACATGGCAGCACAATCACTGGAAAGACAAAGGCGTATCATTGAACTAGGAGGAGTTTTATCCTGGCCTGGCGGTTTTTCCAGCTAGTGCAGACTGCTGAATTTTTTGGGGTGAGAGAGACCTTCTTGCTTCCAAACTTATTAGCATTGCTAAAGTTTAGGAATTAGCTGCATGTTTATCTTTTTATTTCTTTAGTAACCAACTCTGACTTTTATGCCTTATCATGTGTAAATCACGTCAAATCTTTCTCCAGGTAATAAACCTGTTTTATCTAAACCAGTGGATTTGGGTTGTAATGTTTGGGATGCCTCCACGTGAGACATCAAGGCTTGGAATGATGGACTAATTTATGATGACTAATAATTTATGTTTAATGATGGACTAATTTATGATTTTGCACAGCCCAGTGGGTTACTGAATAGAAGAAGAAGCACATTTTGGTGGGGGGTCTTGGGTGGGGGGAGCAAGGCTGGAAATGAGGTATATGCAGGTGTTGTCCTATATCTATTCATGGCATAACAGTCATGTACTCAGCTGGGTGTGACTTTACATGTTGGTGGTTGTGAGTAATCAGAGCTATGAGAGGTCTGCTATTCACTATCAAAGCAGTGTAAAAGGCATCCCAGGCTGGAGAGCTAAAAGGACACAATAATTTAGGTTGCACACTGGGGAATGCCACACTAAGTTGAGGCATGGCAGCTTATGTTGACCTACCTTTGTAGCATAGGCCAGGCCTTACACACAGGCTTAATTTTACTTCTGTGAGTGGTCCTATTGAAATCAATGTCTCCAAAGAGCAAAACATGATTTCACTGGGAGAAGGGGGTTGGGGAGGCTTTACCCAAAGTGACTAGTGCAAGAATATTATTTTCCTTGCAGTATTTCCAAAACAGCACAAACAAGGAAAGCACTGAAAACCTCAAACAAAATCCCAGTCCGTTATTAGACTACTAGCCCAACGCGGTTTGGAAATGCACCTGAACTTTTAGATGCTTACACAAACCAGATATTTTGAGGTTAGTCATCACTTGGTGTCAGAGTAGCTGGGGGATAGGTCTAAGAATAAACTTTGTTTCTAAACAGATCCAATCACCTGCACAGTTGGAGTGAGTTGGGATCTGGATTTGGATCCTCTGTAATGTTGGGGAAGTCTGGGTCTGAAATCCGCTCAGGGCAATCTTTAGCGGCAACCTTAGCTGGTGGGATCCTGATTCAGCAAAATACATGAGCATATGGGTAGACCTAAGTTTGAACGCATTCCTACTGACATCAGTGGATTACTCAAGCTTAGATGTACGCCCAAGCTTCGGTACCTTGCTGACTTGAGGTCTAATTCAGCAACATCTGAAGATTTATTAGTGTTCATTCAGTCTACCTTCCCCCTCCTTTCACTAGTGTTTTTCTTTGAGTTATTTACTTATTTGTTTTTCCTCTGACTTGACAAGTTTGCCATGGACAGCAAAACCTGCTATTTTGTTCCCTGTGGTATTTGGCAGTCAAACAAAGGAACACAAAGAAGAAAAGGATCATTGTTGTTTTTTCTTGAAGATTTAATACATAAGGACTGGTTTTTATTGCTACTGCTGTTGCTGTGTTTAGCATTTCCCTCTCTGTGATGTGCCAAGAGCTACCCCAATGGAGAGAAAATAAGGTCCACATCAACAATTATCACAAGGTTCCATCTGTATCTATCAAGACCCCTTCGCTGGTTATTTTGGGACTTACACGGTGGTTGTGGCACTCATCACGGGCCTCCTGAAGCTCAGATCTGTAAGATGCTACCTTAGTTTGAGTAAATGTGTTAGACCATCTATGTTCAAAGTGCTTTTTGCCTTTTATGATGGATAGTTGTAAATGAAAATTCTGTTGTATTTTGTGATATGTCATTTATTCGTCTCTTTTGAACTTAAGCTGATGGGGCTGGGACTGTATTTTGTCTATTGTGCAGCACCAGTCCCATTTTGGTGGCATATAATCAAACAATAATAATAATTAATAATTAATTAATAATTCACTTAAATCAAGTAATTTAAGATCTCTGTGCCTTTGTTTTCCAGGCTGTAAACCAAAAATTTCATGATGTAAAATGAATTGGCTCTCTAGTTCAGTTCCTGGTGGACAGAAGCCCATAACAGACTAAACCTTACCAAGTGGCCAAATCCGCACCAGGATAGAAAAAAGCATGGATTAGCAATTGGTTTGGGGTTATGGTTAGTATTTGTTCAGAAGCTTTTTAATATTTGTGGCCTATAGTTAGAGCAGCATAGTTTCTCTCATAAGCCTCTCGCACGATATTTTTGGTTTCTTCTTCCATTACTAGTCAAGAACAGGAAACACACAGGCACACAAAATGTGAAAACAAACAGCGTGAGATGAACTCTGTGGAACCTCTACAAAGGCTTCGGGTCACAGGGAGCTTTTTGGCAGAGCACAGGGTGTATGAATGGCCTCAGCGCCTTCTCCAAATCTCTTAAGCTCCACACCTTGAATTATTTCCCCCTCTTGCTTGTGGGAGTAAAACTGCGAGTCTCTTGCCTTCAGATTACCGCACAGCATGATGAATGAGAATAACACACAGAATGAAACAAAAGCCAGGAAGTGGAATATAAACAGCTGACTCATTACTGCAAGGGGGAGGGGATAGGGCTGAGGGGTTGTCATGTAATTTCAAGAGAAACCACAGATGTGGAGGTGGAAATTTACCAAAGGCAGCCATCCCTCTCCATCTGCACTGGGAAAGATAAAGCAGCTCCCAGAAAGCCAACTGAGGGTACCAGTCAGTCTTCAGACAGGGACAGGGGCAGCATTCAGTGAGAAATATGTGGAAATTACAAGTTGTAAGGCAGCTAAATAAACAAGAATGAAAACAGCTGAGTCAGAGAAAGTGGAGTATTCAGGTCCAATGCGTTATTAATGGAAAAGCTGCTTTGCACAGTCGGAAATTCTTTGGGCAAGGGTAAACAAATATGAATAAAATGAAGCTTGTAAAGTACTAATTAGTACTGGTATGGTAATGATGTCTGGGTTTATTAATGACAATACTATATTATCTCCTTGTTATGCTGGGCATTTAACTTGTTTCTATTGCTGCTGGGATTTTCAGTTTGGCATGCAGGCATTTCTTTTCTAACCATGTGCACAAATCAACATGAGAAACTGCAGATTTACCAGCAACAAGTGCAGGTTAATGCAGAAATTAGAGGCTTGATGTTCCAACCATCCTTGGTTAGCTCACCAAGGAATTATCCACTGGGCAACAGTTTATGCAGGTCCAATTTCTGAATGGAGTAGCTGCCAATTCTCTCCTATATTCCCACAGCAGCAAAAGTGATACAGCAGCATGGAAGGTGAAACTAAATGTAAGAACAAAGGGGTTTTTAAAATTTTAACTATATATAAAAAAAAAAAATCACAAGAGAGTGTATGCTGAGGATAGTACACTATAGAGATGGAAAAGCTCCAGCTCCATGTCGAGTCCCTGCTGGCTCAGAAAACATAGAGGACATATTGTGAGATTGACATGTGAGATATTAAGTGAGAGTACATTTGATCTTGGCCAAACAGCTATTGTCATTACACCTGTGACATACGTACTAAAAGCCATTTCGGATTAAGCATGACAGGGTAAAGTAAATTTATATTAGCATGCAGGGAAGAATGGTATCTCCTGGATTTTTGTGAGTAGTTGCTTTTCTTTGCCAAAGGTTCAGAAATAATTTCCAAATGGTCATGTCTTGGACAACAATTGCCTATTTGAATATATTTTTTCACATTATTGTGAATCTGAGATATGGCCAACACATTGCATGGCAACAGGCCATTTTACTTCCATTTGGAGGCAATAGCACAACTGTCTGAACCAAGATAGGAATCATCAAGACACATTCTTTTTTGTAAGATATACTGAGAAGGCATATCTCAGACCATGATGTTTGCCCTTTACATTTTTCTTAATCTCAATTTTCTGAGTTTTTCACTGCATCCATCAAACCTCTCTTTCCAGAAATAAATGTGTTTTGGGTTTTTCTTCAAATCATTGGGGCAGGTTTTCACAAGCATATACACAAAATTGAACAGGTGCCTTTATATACTCCCAACCTGTGTGCAACTTCAATGCATACAAAGCAAACCATGGTCTGCTCATCACGAAATCATCTCTGAGCCAGGCTTGTGTGCACACCAGCTGGGCACATGAAGAAGGGTATCTACCATTTAGCACACATCATTTTGGAAATTTGGTAGAAAATTTGTCTTTATTTACTGCCTGATTTGTCCATAGTGTCATTATCTGTGGTGTGAGGAACTGCAGAAATCCTCTAGTCTTCTCATTTTTAGCATAGGTCTCGTAGGTTTTAAAAACTCTGTTTGCTGGAGTGATAAATATACCTTTATTGGGTCTACTGTTCACCCTTTAATACTTTTGAAAACCTTTGGTAGTTCATCCCAAATTGTACTCTTTTCCAAGAGGCATAAGTACAACTTCCTTAGACTTTCCTCCTCACTTGAATATATATATTTTTTGGAACGTCTGTCTTCTTTGTTGCTCAATGTTGCACCCTCTGACATGGCCACAATATCTTTCCCACATCAGAGTGACCATTACTGAGCACAGTAAGCCAGACTGGGTCTAACAAGTGCCCAAGGCTATGTCTACACTTGTTAATTTAAGTCGACTTAGCATGTCTACACAAATTTTAAGTTGACTTTGGGGGGACCCTACAAAGTTGACCTCGATCATCCACACTGGATGCCTAGATCGACTTGTAGGGTCTAGGTGGACCTGGGACAGGTCCACGGTGGCGGGGGGGCACCCCTTACCAAGTGCCAGGGGGCTCAGCCTTTGCCCCATTGTACCTGGGTACAATGGGGCAAAGGGACCCTGGCAGGGCATAGGGGCAGGGTGGGCAGGGCTCTGCCCTGCCCTGTGTGGGGCGTGCCAGGCTCTCCCTGTGCCAGCCACCCTGGCAGGGAGGGCAGTGGGGAAGTCCTGTAGAGCCCTAAGTCGACTTAGAATCGATTTAGGGCTACTCCACATCTTTCTAAAGTAGACTTAAGCCAAAAGTCGACTTAAAACGAGGTTTTATAAAGTCAACTTAATTTACAAGTGTAGACGCACCTCTACACAGTAACAATACCATCTCTTTTTGTTTTGTTTTGTATCCTTCTGCTTAGGTACTAGGACTCCACTAAGGTTGTCATGTTAGAGAATCTTTACAAAGATCAGGTAGCAATAGTATAGATAGCAAATTGACACCCAGATTCAAGAAGCTCAGCTATCTGGATCTCATACAGAAATATAAAACTTTTAAAGAATATTAGAAAAAAACAGGCCCACAGGAACCATCCATATATTATAACAGCAAAAACAATCTTTCAAGCCACCAGCTTCTTGAACAACCATCATCTTACAGATACTGTGTTGTGGAGATCTCTCTGCTCTTCTTTTGAGTCGCAGCTGCAATAGCAAGGAATACATGATAATCTGTCAACTCTACGGACTCTGGAGTGAATCCGTAAAAGGTAAATGGTTTAATGAGAACATTTTGAGATACAAAAATCAGTTATTCTCTTACAAATGAAACAAAGTTGTAATTGGACATGCCCTGCTATTGATCTAAGAGCAACATTACGATAATTAATCATCCAAAATTCATTCTGTAGTAGCTGCATGAAGACAAAGGAGATGAAAACATGTATTTAAACATGTCAGACATGTTTGGAATACTTACAACTTATGTTGATTGTTATTCTGTAATTAGGGTTGTTTAAAGTATGTCAATTCACTGAGCACCAATGTAAAGTCCTCCAGAGTGGGAGCTCAGAGAGGAGCTAATAACTTCTATATAAAGTGTGTACAATTGAAACTACCAAACGAATCTCTTGGAAGGGTCTTGAGAAACCAGATACCTGATTCTGAACCATTGAGGTCAATGGGAATGTTGCCATTAACTTCAGTTGGTACAGGATTGGGGTCCAGGTGAAGTTTGGCTAATAATATGACTGCTTGGTAAACTTGCTTGGAGTTTTAAGTTCCTAGCAACATCCCCAAACTAAAACTTTGTGACTACACAGCAATATCTACCATAAATATTTGTTGGAATAAAAAACTGAATTAGCTTCAAGCTGTGTACGTGTGACTCCTCTGTAACTTTTGAGCATATTTTTAACTCATATTTATTCTTTCTGACTTTCAACTGCCTGTTCTTCATTTTAGGCACTTTAAAGTGAATGAATGACTGGCTGAAATAGTCAGGGAGGCAGTGAATTTTAAGAAAATAATAGAGAATAATCATGATAAGTGAAATTTGACCATGCAAAAACTGGTGTCTGCATTGAAACCTGATTCTAAGAATGGCACTTATCCAAACGTGGACCAGAAATTATACCCTGTGACCCACATGGCCATCAAAACTAACCAACAGTGGATGAATTTTGAGTGTCACACATTTTCAACGAACTGCTCACAAAGAAGCCAGAGACCAGGAATCAGCTCCCACAATTATTCAGAAAATGACTTGAAACAATTGATACACTTGAGAAATCATAACTTTTTTGGTGTGAATTGTTAGCTAACCATAACAGCGGCTAAATTAAATGAATAAACTATTCACTCCGTTCTAGCCAAAACAAGGACATTTTGTCATTGTTCTCTTTTTTGCCTTATGAATATTTTATGACAGCTTCTTCTCCTATTTGAAATCAGAGAGAAAACTCTCATTGTCAGCAGTGGTGGAGGATGAAGACCAATAAGGAGGGCCATCTTTATGAGAGTTGTCTTGCTCTAAAAGTCCCTCAGCTTCTCCCTACCTGCATTGAACTCTTTGGGTGTGTCTACAATGGCAACTTAGGTCGACTTAAAGACGTTTAAGTCGACCCACACAAAGGTGTGTCCACACTGGGCTTTTATTAAGTTGACTTAAGTGCTTCCTTAAGTCAACTTAAAGCCAGTGTGGACGGCTATGTCTACTGTTAAGTCGACTTAACAAGGTCAACTATAAGTCGACTTAAAGCCGACCTTGTTAAGTTGACTTAACAGAGTCGACTTAACTCTGCAAGTGTAGACATAGCCTTTGAGACCTAGTCTTTATTTAATAAATTGCTTTATTCCAAAATAATTGCTCTATTCACAAAGGGGAGTAATTATGCAGGGATGAAAGTGGGGTTGATTCCATAATAAGAGTGTCTACATGGAAAGCTATTCCAGAATAGTTAAAGCAGAATATTTTATTTTGCAATAGCTATGTTGATCACTTTCCCTGTATAGACAAGGCCAGAAAAATGACCAGGAACCCCTTTTCCCCACCTTCTGTATGAAAAATTAAAAGAATTTTCTGTGAGTTTTTTTAATACAATGGAAAAAAAATCTTGCTTTTGTAATCATCATTAAAACACAGAAAAGTTGTCAGTTTCCTGATAAAGCTGCAATAAAATTTGCATGAGGGACTAATTTGTGTCAATTTTTCAGTATTCCTTCTACCTCCATCTCAGTGCTAGTACATCTGACAGAAACAATGGGTTATATATTTGGAAATCATAAAGTCCTGGTATCTACTCTGATTGATGGTACTTATGCACTAATTTATTTTTATTGCATGGCATCTGTGGCATGTAAACTTAGGCCATGTTTTTTAAAAAACAGCTGCCTAAAGTTAGTCTCCTAAATCCATATTTAGGTACTAAAATCCATGGCTTGATTCTTAAAAGTGCTTGGGCTAGAATTTTCAAATGACAGTTAAATGAGCTAGATGGACAATGCCCAGCCCCTTTGAAAAATCCCACAGCTTTGTCTTCAGTTGGAGCGGTTGGGTGCTTAGAGGATTTAGAAATGAAGCTCCTTATTAGGTGCCTCAGTGTGGATGTAGGGATACAAGTTTCCAAAGCATCTAAGAGCTAGATTCACAAAGAGTCTTGGGCATTGCAGTGCTGTGCTCTTGGCCCACCCCTCATCCGTTTCCTACAGGATTAGGCCTCACAGGCATGCTCGGCAGGCCAGTTCCTAGTTTGAGAATCCCACTGAAACTCCAGTATCCATGCACCTGATTGAGGCAGCAGGGCACTCAAAAAAGTCATACAAGAACTCAGGCACTAAGGGGAATTTTAGAGAAAAAATGTGGGTACTTAGGGAGGTGAGGTGCCTCTAAGATCATGCAAACTCAAAAGGCTACACAGCAGTTTTTAGCCATGCAGCCCAACCCTCGCAAGCTGGATTCAGTGGACCTGGGCCAGCCGTGGCCATGCTGAGGGTCTTTTACTCCACAGTTGATGTACCCTTACGTGCTTTTAGAAATTTTGCCCATAGGATTTGCACTTTAGGCAGCCACTTTGGAAAATGTTGGCCCTATAAACAATATAAAAAATAAAATAAACCATAGAAAAATGATTAGAAGTGTAATGTGCAAGTAAATCTTGCCGCAATGATTTACATCTCTGTGGATTATCTTGCATTGCTCATGGGTTTTCTCACAGCACACTCACCATGAACCTCAATTCAGATTCAGGGCTCAGACAGCTGGGCAGTCACCTAGCATATTTAAACCATGGCTAGCATGCCCCTTTAACAGAAGAAAATCCCGTAAAAAATAATATAATTGTTTCTTGATCTATCTGTTCAAGCCACAGAAGAAATTAATTAAAAAATAACTTGCTCAGTTGCTACTATATAAAATGGTCGCAGCAGATATCCCAATGAGAGAGTAGATGCACTGAGATATAAATAGTGTCTAATAGGGTGCGTCTACACTAGTAAATTAAGTTGACTTAAGCATGCTTAAGTCGACTTAATTTACTCTGCGTCCACAGTGGCATTTCCTTAAGTCAACTTGAGCTGCTGCTTAAGTCGACTTAAGGAAATTCAAAGTCGACTTTATAACACCTCATATAAAGTCAACTTTGAAGCTTAAGTCGACTTTTTAAGTTGACTTAAGCAGTGTGGATGCCCTAAGTCAACTTAGTCGACTTAGGGCACGGGGGAAGGGAGCT
>ML685821.1:14729822-14744151 GCA_007922175.1 Pelusios castaneus
TTAAGTCAACCTAAATTCCCCAGTGTAGACATAGATTTTGTAAAACACAGGAGTAATTACAGCCACTATTGTAGAGAAACCTGACTCTACCTTTTAGTGTAACCAGCCATTTCTTTTCTTCCTTGCATGTTTTTAAGAGTTATGAGGCCCTGGAGATTCAAGGGAAATTTCACACAAACCCAGATTTTTTTTTAACTGGTCTGTGGTGTTTAGGCAGCTAGTGAGTCATAACAAGGATTGTAGCATGGCAATGATTAGTAGACTATTGGTGGTCAGTCTGTGTAGATGGTGTAAAAATAGGCATGACTAAAGTCACTGGAGTTATGAAACCACATAACAAAAGCATACGCAACCAAACCACAAGACAGAGTCATGGCACCCCAAGTGAGACTAAACTGTAGTTGCTCCTCTGGATTTGGAGACTTGAGGATTACATAGCCTGACTTTTTAATAAACAAGATGAAAGCTTGAGGATTGAACTTCAGTGCCAAGGGAAACGCCCCTCCCCTCCCCCCCCAAAACACAACCACCCCAACACAAACACATCGCTTTGCATCACATCAGAAGATGGAGCTAATATTAAGAATATGGGGTCAAAGACGTTATCTAGAAGAGGCTCAAAATGCCATGCATTCAAATGTGTTAAATAAAACAATAAGAATGCCTATTTTCCTCCTAGATTGCAAAGGACTTCATAATCTTTAATGTATTTATTGCACTATACCCTGGGGAGGGCAGGGCAAAGCTATTCTTTTCTTTTTATAGATAGGGAACCAAGACACAGCAAAGCTAGGTTGCTTGCCCAAGGAAGCCCATGGCTGTGCAGGGAATTGAGCCTAACTACTGGACCAGCTGTTCCCCAGATTCCATCCTGCAGTCTCAACAGGAAAAACTCCTCACTCCTTGTCCTGACTCTACCAAAAGTCAACATTAGTATGTATGTAGCAGTTGTACCTTGGCGCTCCAACTGAAACAGGAGTTCTATTGCACATGATGCTTAGAAAAACACAGTCAGAGCCAGGCTGCTCCAATCCAAGGGTGCGTCTACACTTGAAAATTAAGTCAACTTAATTTACCCCGCATCTACACTACAGTTTCCTTAAGTCAACTTAAGCAGCTTGCTTAAGTCGACTTAAGGAAAATAAAGTTGACTTAATGTACCTCGAATTAATTCGACTTAAGGCTTCAGTCTACGCCCTAGAGTCGACTTAAGCCAGTGTAGACGTGGGGTAGCCCTAAGTCGACTTAGGGCTACCCCAGGACTACACCAATGCCCTCCCTGCCGGGGGGAGGGGGGCACAGGGGGAGCCTGGTATGCCCCCCCCACAGGGCAGGGCAGAGCCGTGCCCAACCTGCCTCTATGCCCTGCCAGAGTTCCTGACCCCCTTTGCCCCATTGTACTTATGTACAATGGGGCAAAGGCTGAGCCCCCGGCACTGGGCAAGGGGTGCCCCCCCGCCCCCGTGGACTGGCCCTAGGTCCCCCTAGCCCCTAGAAGTTGACCTAGGCATCCAGTGCGGATGCTCTAGGTCAACTTTGTAAGTCCCCCCCAAAGTCGACTTAAAATTTAAGTGTAGATTCACTAAGTCGACTTAGGCCTTGTACACACGATCACTTTATCGCGCATTAACGATCATTACCATGCGATACCAACAACAGCATACACACGTGCAATAGGGCTGTTGCCCTAGGAATGTTAGCCCCCAGTAAGCTTTCTATTAGGATGTACCTTGTCTGCTTCAGTGAAGCATAGGATGTTGACTGCCCTGCACCTTCCAGTGGAATGTGCTACTGGAAGGTTACATTGGTTATCTAGGCTCTGTGTTAACAACAGGTTTATTTATTTATTTTTTTTAGATTCGACCTTCACAAGGCCGGTGTCTACCCCAGCTGACCGCATGAGAAACATTCGGCGGCATGCTCGAAGAAACAGGGAGGATATGTTTCAGGACCTGCTGAAAACAGCACAGGAATCCGCGAGGGAGAATCGAGCCTGGAGAGAGGAATCGCAACAGAAACAGGGACGAACTGATAGGCGTGATGAAGGAGCAAATAGAACTGCTCAAGAGCATGATTGCTTTGCAGACCCAGGTGATTAATGTACGGGCTCCACTCCATACAGGTCAGCGGTGTCTGCCTCCCACACCCCGTAGTCCTTCAAAGAATTTCTTCGAAGGCCACCCATCCCCCTGGTACACTGCAACATCCAGTCCCCCCCCAGAGCTACTTTTTAGAGACCCGCAGCTACACCCACCTGTAACCCCCCCTTTAGGTTTTAATAAAAACAGTGACAAATAATTTGAAGAGTGGCTTTATTTGTACACATTGAAAATCTCATAAGGTGCACCTGATGCGTCCTGGAAGTTAACTAGGGGAGGGCATCATTGAAATGGTCCCTGAGTGCCTCCCTTATGCGAGCAGCTTCTCCTTGGGCCCCCTTAATACTCCTAGTGGCTGGCTGTTCGTATGCTTTCTCGAGGCGCTGTGCCTCCATAGCCCACCCCGGGGAAAACTTTTCTCCTCTACTTTCACAAATGTTATGAAGGACACAGCACGACGCAATCACAGCAGGGATGTTGTCCTCCGCCAAGTCCAGCCTCCCATACAAACATCGCCAGCGCCCTTTTAAACGGCCGAAGGCACACTCCACAGTCATTCTGCAGTGGCTCAATCTGTAATTGAACCGCTCCTTGCTGCAATCTAGGTGCCTGGTGTACGGCTTCATGAGCCATGGCATCAGTGGGTATGCTGGGTCTCCAAGGATGACTATGGGCATCTCCACATCCCCCACTGTAATTTTTTGATCAGGGAAGAAGGTACCCCCTTGCAGCGTCCGGTACAGACCAGTGTTCCTGAAAATGCAGGCATCATGCACCTTTCCCGACCACTCAGCATTGATGTCCGTAAAATGCCCCTTGTGATCCACAAGTGCTTGCAGCACCACGGAGAAGTAGCCCTTCCTGTTGATGTACTCAGTCGAAAGATGGTCTGGAGCCAAAATCGGGATGTGTGTGCGCCATCTATGGCTCCCCCGCAGTTAGGGAATCCCATGGCAGCAAAGCCATCCACAAGCTCATGAACATTGCCCAACGTCACCGTCCTCTGAAGCAGAACACGATTGATGGCTCGGCAGACTTGTGAGAGGGCTAATCTGACGGTGGACCTCCCAACTTCAAACTGGTTTGCAACCGACCGGTAGCAGTCAGGAGTCGCCATCTTCCAGACAGCAATCGCAACACGCTTCTCCACAGTTAGGGCTGACCTCATGTTGGTGTCTTTACATCGCAGGGCAGGGGCAACTCTGAACACAGTTCCAGAAAGGTTGCTTTCCACATTCGAAAGTTCTGTACCCACTGCTCGTCATCCCACAGCTGCATAACAATGCGATCCCACCATTCGGTGCTCATTTCTCGCAACCAGAAACGGCATTGCACTGTGTGCAGATGATCGGTGAAGGAGCTGAGCAACGCGGTGCTGTTGCTCTGCATGGCATCGATCAGCCCCTGCTCCTCAGCGTCCACGTCTGACTCGGAGCTCATTGCGTACTGAGCAACCAGCCGAGATGTATTTAGAATGCTGAAGGTGACAGTGGAGATCAGAGCAGGATCCATGCTGTCGCTGTTGTGATTGCTTGCAAGTAGTGCGTCACTGCACTGTTGAAAATAGGCGCGAGTTGCTATTGGCAACGAGGAAGATGCAAGGGGAACACAGTGCACCACGGGAAACTGAGATTTTACCCATGGCGCTTTGCGTTCCTTTCCTTCATCGCATGCTTCCAAGTGCAGATTGAGGGAAAATTGAACTGTGGGATAGGTGTACAAAATTCATTGCGCTACACCGCAATATTGCAAAGAATTCTGTGGCGTTACAAGGAGCGATGTGTGTACGCGCTATCCCGCACTAAAGGTCACGTGTTTTTTATAGTGCAATTGCCATGTTGCGCTTTAATCTGATCGTGTGTACATAGCCTTAAAGTCGACTTAGTTAAGTCAACTTAGTTAAAGTCGACTTAAATTTCCAAGTGTAGATATAGCCCAATAGCTTCCAGTCTATATAGACAAGAAAACGGCTGGGAGAAAGGAATTCCTATTATCCCTGCTTTTTGGGTAGCGAGATGAGACACAGGTATTAGGGTGGAGTTTTTAAATCAATTGAGGGAATTTGGAAGTTTATTTCCTGTTAAGTTGAAGGGGAATGTAGATTGCTTTGAAAAATCTCATTTATCCAAGATCACAGAGAACATTGGCTCCAGGGCTGGGAGCTGGGCTCAGCGCTCTTAGACCAGAGCTCTAAACATGAGATCATTCTTTGGTCAGGAGATTGGCATGAGTCAGACCCGCAGGATCTGAACAGTGGATGTTTTCCATGGATATAGATGAGCTGTATATGTTACCCCAGGGGTGGGCAACATTTTTGGCCTGAGAGCCACATCTCATGTTCGGCCACTCAGAGTGGGCCTTGGGGGGCTGGGGCTAGTGGAGGGGGCGTGGCCAGCTGCTGCCATTCTCCCTCCCCCTCCCAGGTCCAGCAGCAGCTCGCGACAGGACCAGAGCGTTGCTGCCGTTCCATCCCTGAGCTGGGAGGGAGACGAAGTGGTGGCAGCGCTCTGGCCACGGTGTAAGTCCCCGTTGGAGCTGGGGGAAAGGGGGAGGAGCAGCAACTGGTGGTCCAGAGAACATGTGCATTGGTCTGCAGGCTGTAGTTTGCCCACCGCTGTGTGACACACACTGCCATGTTTGGGAGAGTAAACCAGGAGCCTACAGAACATTAACACCTGTGAGGGGACCTCTCGTTTGTGCACAAAGATGCAGAGTTCACATCCTCGTGAAACTTTTGTTATGAAATCCAAACCCATATGATGCACATCTGGGCTGGGGTTTCATTACAAATTCATAACCCAGCCCCCCATTTGCTTTTAAGAGCACTCTTTCAAGCAAAACTTGGCAGCTGCATTTTGAGCTTCTTAGGTCACCTAAACCTAAAAACTCTAAGCAACTTTCCAGGGAGGTGAAATGATATGAAGGGTCTGACCGATCCTTCCAAGCTGCAGTCACCAGCTTTTGCACAGCTCTCCTAACACCACTACAAACTAAAAGGCAAACATGTTGAACAATTTGGAAAATTGGAAATGAGTCAAGGTCTGGAAAACATGCCTTATAGCAACAGACTTAAGAAGCTCCATCTATTTGGTTTTCTTCCAAGCTAAGGTTAAGAGCTGATTTAATGTAAGTACCTACATGGGGAAGAGATTTCTAATAGTAGACAGCTTTTCAAGATAGCAGGAAAAGGCATAATGTGAGCTAATGTTTGGAAGATGGGGCTACACAAATTCAGACTAGAAATAATGCACAAGTTTTTTAACAGTGAGGGTAGTTAACCCATTGGAACAACTTACCTCAGGATGTGGTGAATTTTTCTATTGCTTAAAGTCTTGAGTCAGGACTGACTGCCTTGATAAAAGATGTGCTGGATCTCTAACAGATGTCGTGGGCTTCGTAGAGAAATTATTGGATCAATGTCTAGGGCCTCCTAGATTATTAAGGAGGTCAGATTACATGATCATAACAATGCCTGCTGACCTTAAAAAACTACAGAGCTATGAAAATCCAGTAGAAAGGTGCTTTGTAAAATACTTACTACATCCTTGTTACGGTTTCATGGCTCCAAAAAGGATTCCTGAATGTGTCAGCACTCAGTGACCATCAAATTTAATCAGACCTTTTAGGCTCATTATACAATGAACATAACAGATATCACAGAGCCCTAAATATAGTCATATTAACCCATCAGACTCTGGACTAATTTAGGACAGAGTCCTGAGAGGCATTGAGGGCAGATCTACACTGCCTGCCCTTTTCGGCAGCAGTCGACCAGAGATATGCAAGTTACTTAAAATATCTTGTGTATCTCTGTTCGACTGCTCCTGGCACATCCACTGAGTTGAAGGGGGCCTGTGGGAGGGGGGGGTCTCCCCTCAACTAAGCACAAACCACTTGCCGGGGTGGTGTTCAGGGCTTGAACTTCCTGATTGGCTGAGCAGGTCTTCACATATATACTTGGAAGAATTCAGATTTTTTTAATACATAAATTGGATGGGTAATAATGATGTCTATTTTTAAACTGTTTTTTTCTGAATTTAAGTTTTCACAGTTTTGGGTTTGATGTAATTTTTTGGTTTTTAGCAATTTAAATTTTCACAGCTGCAGGAACTTATTGGGGCAGAGAACAGACTAGTTCAGGCAATAAGTAGTTTATGACAATAGATGTTAAGAGTCAAGCTGTTAGAGCATAATAACCATTAAAACACAAACTGTCAAAAATCACACAGTAAAGAGCCTTATATCAAATGCTAGTAAGTTCTCAAGTAACATCCTTTGCCTAGCTCTAAATGTTGAATATTATCACTGGAAATAGTTTTTCATCAGTTTGTGTGTTGTATGATGAAATTGCTATTTACCAATAAAGACCTAACCCTTCTGTGACCAAGGCCTCTGGGATACCCTCCTGGACGTCCAAAAATCAGGGCAAGCTGCAAAACTCCCCAAACACCGATGGGCAGTACACAAACCAATTTCTCGATCAGTCATAAATGGGCTTCTGGCACTCCACACCAGGTACCAAGCAATCTGCCCAAAATAGAAACAGCCCCCTTTATTGCACTCCAGCTCCTCTGGCTCCCACCTAGCTGCACTGTCCTTTAAAGATATAGGTTCTCCTGACCCCAAAGGGCCAGCCACATCACACAGAACAATATAGGTTTGGATCTTACCCAAAATACCACACTGGTAACCAAGCCTTTAGCAACTACAACTAAAGGTTTAATATAAAAAGAAAAGAAGCAATATATGAGAGATGTTAAAGGGTCAGAGTGAATCACATACATAACATTCATGTAAAGCAGTTTGCAGGCTTGTTCCTCTGGAGTTTGCAGGCATGTTCCTCTGGTAAACACCCAGCAGCTGGGTGGGTCTCAAACCTTTGTCCAGTTGCAGAGGAATAGTTCCGGAGATGGGTGTTGGCTGTAGACTGGGGACTTGAGACAAGATGGAGTCGGGGCTTCTTCCTTTTATCACCTCTGGCCTTCTCCATGCTGTGTGAAGTTCTTTCCAATCAAAATGGAGTTTAGTCACATGGTCAAGTCCTAGTGGCTCAACAGGTTTCTCCCTTGGCCCATTGTACCTGGGAGCTTCCTTAATGGGCCATTAAGGAGACAATGACTGTAGACATCCTGTCTGGGGAGTTCCCCAGAATCATACAGGTTGAAATATAGATATAGCAAACATATTCCTACCTTTTAATACAGATGCAATTCCTACACATAAACCATCTAATCATTCCCAGCAAATTACCACCTTCTTATTGATACCAAACATGACATAGTTCCTATGGAGTATAGCATTTATGAGCTATTAATACAAAATAATATCATAAATGGTTCCCTACCTCCAGACAGCGTCACACCTTCCACACTTATATATTGAGTAGAATTTGAAAATCTGGCTCCCACTTTTGGGTGCTGTGCCCTTGAAAAGCAGGGCCTAATAACTGCGGCTGCTCGGCACCTTTATGAATTTGGCGCTTAAAACTAATTTCTTTCCGGTACAATAGTTTCTGTTAAGCTGGTTCTTAATTGAGTTTCCCTACATGAAGCACCAACGTTCCAACATAATGCCTAGGAATCCTATGTACTGCTGCAATGGCAACACAACGTTCATCCATTGCCCAGCGCTGGACGAGGTTAACTTTAAGAAAGACAGGATTAATGTCGGCTAAGTCAACAATGGTTTGAAAAATATGAGCATAGCTTTTGGTAAAGCCGAACGAATTTACTCAAAAGTGCACTAGCATGCCTTGAATTTCATTAGCTGGCCATAATGACATACTCTGATCCAGCTCCCATTGACGTCAATGGAAACACCCCCCACTGATTTCAATGGGAGTTGGATCAGGCCCCAAACGAACATAAAGAAAAGGTGCTGAGCTGTGTTTATTTGGTGCTTTTATTAAATGGATCCTCTGAAAGTTACTGAGGAAGAACAAGTCTGCAAAGGGCAAAAAAGCTGTCGCGCAGGAAAAAAACAACCTAGCAAGCACCTAATGAATATTGAGGGGCACAAGGGAATGCTGTGTGCAGTCAGCTGCTGTGCTTCTCTGTTTATTGACTAGCCCCACCTGTTCACATGCCTCTTTGCAAGTGTGAGATTTCAGTGGCCATTGTTCTGAGGGACATGTGGGGTAGAGGTGGGGGCTATGGGAGGGCTAGCTGACACATCCAGGATGAAATGTCCAGGTGCTGGGAGCAGAAACAAAACAAAACAAAACAAAACAAAACACACACACACACACACACACACACACACAAAATCAATACAAAGTGTAATGCAGCTTTATTTAATTAAATCCCGTTCTTGCATTCACTGGTCAGGGCCAGCCTGTGATGACCTCTGACCTCCTTCATTTTGTTGCCTGGCACAGCTGTTAGGAAATCACCTGCCAAAGAGCTCGCAGGAGCTGTAAAGGTCAGCTGTCAGCAACTGCTGGGGAAAGATAAAGAAGAAAAACAGAACCGAAAGTTTGAAAAAAAGCAGTTTGAGCACTATGTGTCCAGTCTTCCCCTGCAGCCAATTGTTTACCTTTCCAAGCACCCAGTCCCCCTCAGCCTTGCAATTATTTTTAAAAATCTTCCAATGACTTTTGTGCTTTTTTAAAACCTTCTTTTTCCTGCAGCATGACCGTTAGCTTTGTGTTAATGACACAAGTCGGTCCAGATCATACCCCTGAGGTCCACATGGAGAGCCTTGCAGAACTGAGGCGTGAGTGTTTCCAGGCCACCCTGCCCCTGAGAGCTTGCACAGAGCTCTCCACATGGCCAGAGTTTCTGTATAGCCATGGCTTTAGTTAGTTCGAATTAAGCCTCCTGAATTTGAACTAACTTGCCAGTGTAGACATAGCCGATATGTTGTCCCCAGCTGGAGAGTACCTGTTCAACTCAAAGTGTAGACATAGGACCATGTTTCCTTCAACTAACCAACCTCTCAGTCCTGCAACGAAGATTTAATTGTGCACCAAGGATGAGTGGGCTGTTTATCTGAGTAGCTTTCCACTCTTCCCTTGACAGTGATTCTCCTGAGGAGAGAGAACTGACTGGACAGGCTTTAGAGTCTATGGTCCAGCTTTCAGTGCTTGCTAAAGCCCCTCTGTAATTTTCTGAAAGGAGCTGCAAAATTGGCCTATGTCAGTATGGGGGAATACTTTGGTAATGCAAACCCCAGTGTAGACTGCCTTTCAGGATGGTGGACTGGAGCTTAGCTAAGGGAAAGAGGGCAGAGTTCGGGTGACTTATGCATTAGATCCTTGAGGGCTGTTATCAGATGGTGTAACTCAGGCCACATCTACCCTGACAGTGCCAAAAATCACTGCCGTGAAATCAATCTTTCCAGATCGACTTAGTGATCAGTTAAGACAACACTCAGTTGATCCAGAAAGCAACTTAGTAAAATCACCCCCTCTAGTGATGCAGCGCAGTGAAGATGCTGCACCAAAAGGGCGTTAGGAAGTCACTGGGAGTAACGCAAGCTACTTTGTGTAGCTTGCATAACTCCTGTCACCTCCCACCAAATTTTCCCGGCAGTGTAGACTAGGCCTCGGACACTGCTCTAAGTGTGGGTGGGGCAAAATAGCGCCTACCACTTCTCCCTCCCCACAAGTTGACAGCTTGGCTAGACCTAAGTAGTAGGGGGCAAAATGATCTGTGTTTCATAACCAAGGAGCTATAAACAACCTCCCTCACCACTCACCCTGAGCCTCAAGAGCAACAAAGTGAAAATGGTATTTACTGTACCTGCCATAAGAATGAACAGTACTGCTGCCTGTAATTCATGCCAGTGTTTGGTAGACCCACATATTTCACCCAGAAACATTTTGCTGGGTAGAGTGTCAGAGAAGATCCCACCATGCGCTTCACAAAATGGGACAGAGTGAAAATACAAAATAGAATTAGGCAGGGCAATGGAGAGAGAGAGAGAGAGAGAGAGAGGCTTCATGTTAAGGGAATGGTTCAGATGCCTATCTAGCATATATCATGTTAAAAAAATGATAGAATTGTTTTGTTAAACAAAGAGAAACTCTTGTGGGGTTGTTTGAAGAGGCTATATAGATATACAGCATTTACTTTAATCACAAAGTTAAAAATTCCCTTTTCTTTCATGCTTATATCGAGTCCCTTCTTTCCCATCCAGCCCATCCTCCCCAAGGGGAGATCAAATAACTTCATGGACATGAGTTGGCATTCAGTTCCCAAACCACTCAGCTCAAATCCAGACCCTGAGACACACTGATGTAAACCCAGTAATCTAAGCAGTGATATTGCAGTGTTGTAGATGCAGCCAGGAGCCAGTGAAAAACCGAAATAAGGACTAATGCGTCACAATGAGTTGGGGGGGGGGGAGGAGGGCCGGGGAAGCTCATTTCAGATATTCTTTGCAAGTTTGCTCTTTTGTCTGACAGACAGTGTGTAATGTATGTACAGAGTGAGAGAACATCCCCCAGCACCACTAACACCAAGGCAGCTCAGAAGACTGGGAAAGCGTGCTCTGTTCAGTGGGAAAGAGGGGCCCATGTGGTACAGCAAATCATGAAGGCAGGATGGTGCAAGCAAATCACTTCACCTAGGAAAGCATCTATAGGGTACACTTCTTTTTCATTTACTCAGTGGTTTAGGCTGGACTTTTCAAAGGCAACTAAGGCTTTGTTAATGGGATTTGGGTGTTTAATTCCCTTTGGCATTATCTTGACTAGGGAAAGTGGCCAAGTTGAGCTTGGTCTTCATTATCATGTGCTAGCTAATCCTGACTTCCTCCTTAGTGGAAATGCTGGGTAACATCTTGTAGTTTGAATTAGCTGATTGATTTCTGCCTAAACTAGAATGTGTGATTTAATGGTTTCTGTATCACAGCTCCCACAAAACGCAGCTGCAATCTTTAACACAAGTCTTCTAGGGAGATGAATGGCACAATTCCCTTCAAGCAGATGGGATGCCCTCCCAAAATATAAAATTTCCTAGTCCCTTTAGATATTATTTACGAAGTCCATGGAATACTGGTTAGAAACAGAAATCCTGGTCTTTCTTCCTTAGTAAGAAGAGTGGAGGTGATGATTCATGGCACAGAAGGCTTAAAGTTGAGGAAGACAGGAAATTCATATGGTATGCAGGGCAGCCTCTGGTGAAAAAGGAAGAGTGTAGGTGGCTGGAAAACCTACAGTGATAGCCAATCAAAGAGTTTATCTAAAGAACACCCACCGTGGATGGCAGTTTTTTCTCCAGTCTGAATTAGCTCACTTGCTATTCCTTTGTACTTGTCAAGAGATAGATAGGGTTTTGACTAGATAGGAGTTCTCTGACCTATGAGCCATCTCACGTATTCCAGAGGCCAGAGTAGAATCCTCTTTGAGAAACAGATGCCTTTTTAATGACGAGAATGGGAAGAACTCCCATGTCACCTAAGATTTAGCCTTAGCAGATGTGGAACTTGGGTTCCAAACAGCTCTCTGAAAATATAGGTGTTAACGATGTTAGCACACATTGTCAGATAAGATCTGCTTGTGAAAATATGACTGACTGTATATTATGGAAATAAGAATGCAATCCCCCTAGGCCTTGCTAATGACGTCTGAACATCTTGCATCATCTTAACGTGACACCACATTGAAAGGTGCCCTGGATTCCCACCTTGCCTCCTTTGACTTGAAGGCTGTCATGCATGAATAAAAAGAAAATGAAGAATCCTCTTTTGACTGACATACGCTTTTGTAATGCAGAAGGACAGCATGAAACTTCATGATGCAGTTTCAGAGGGGAAGAGCCTTGTTAACGTTTTGGAAAGAAAAACACAATATTGCTTGATTTCTCATATTCTTTTAACACAGCAGTTTAAACAATTCCATTCCTAGTATATGTTCTGATTCTGTGGTCTCAAGGGACTTTAACTAGTTAGCTCTCATGCCTTCAGATGGACAGTGTAGAGCTGAATTCTTAACCACCGTGTCATGACACAGAAGGGTGTCGCAGTTGAGTGTGTTGTGTGAAGTCAGCCTGCTGCTGAGAGCCTGAGAAGAGCTGCCACAGCAGGCTAATTTTATGCTGTTGGCCCTTTAAGAGCTGAAGCTGAAGCAGCTTGCTGCAAGAGCTGCTGTGAAATCAGCTGTTTCGTGGCATAGGGGGCTGCCAGTCAAGCCTCCCATGCAAAAAAATCCCTTCAGAAGAAGATTTCTTCAGCAGCGGGGGGGATCAGCAGTGGCGTGGTGTACCACACACAGCCGGGAGCCCTCCTAGCTGTGCTGCGATAGTGAAGGGGCTGAGAACCTCTGGTGTAGAAGACACTGCATGCGCTGAGCTGCCTCCATGATGGTGTTTCCTAGACACAAGATAAAATATCATCAGTATGCTGATGATATGCCATTATCTAGCATTTTCCCATGCTTTATGCACGTTCATTTTCTGTTCTGAGGAACACGGGACTAATATTACCAACTAGAAGCACCGAAGTTACCTCTTTCTCAACCCTCAATTCAATTTTTCTGCTGGATAGAGGCTGTCCTCCTCCATGTCTGCAGCTGTTGAAGGGTCCACCTGATTGTATCAAACAAGGCTAAGCATCTTAGAATCACGCCCAACCATTGCCTTTCCACATGTGATGGGAAAATGGATTTTTCCTCCAGTGGTGCAAATTGCACAGGCTGGCTATGTCTACACTTGTTAATTTAGGTCGACTTAGCTAAGTCGACTTAACAAAGTTGACTTAGCATGTCCACACTCAAATTTTAAGTCGACTTAGAGGAGACCCTACAAAATCGACCTAGAGCATCCACACTGGACATGTAGGTCAACTTGTAGGGGCTAGATGGACCTGGGACAGGTCCACGGTGGCAGGGGGGCACCCCTTGCCAAGTCCCAGGAGGCTCAGCCTTTGCCCCATTGTACCTTGGTACAATGGGGCAAAGGGGGACAGGGACCCTGGCAGGGCATAGGGGCAGAGTGGGCAGGGCTCTACCCTGCACTTTGGGGGGGCTTGCCAGGCTGTGGCTGTGCCAGTCACCCTGGCAGGGAGGGCAGTGGGGAAGCCCTGGAGCCCCCTAAGTCGACTTCAACTTAGGGCTACTCCACGTCTACACTGGCTTAAGCTGACTTTCTAAAGTCGACTTAAGCAGCAAGTTGACTTAAAACTAGGTTTTATAAAGTCAACTTAATTTTTCCTTTAGTTGACTTAAGCAGCTGCTTAAGTCGACTTAAGGAAAGTGTAGTGTAGAGGCAGAGTAAATTAAGTCGATTTAAGCAAGCTTAAGTCGACTTAATTTGTAAGTGTAGACGCACCCGTTATGCCCTCCTATCTACCATCTATATACTAGCAATATCTGCCCTTCTGTCCTCAAGACTCAGTTCAGTGAATTCTGCAGTAGTCCACATGGTAGGGTTTCTCTGTCGTGTAACTTTCTCAGAGTGCAGCAATAAACACATTTGTTTACTAGTCTGAGCACTCATGAGCACTTTATATGTACCCTGCATGCTCCACATGGCTGCTTCCAAAGTCGCAGAATGACTGATGGCTGACATTGCGGTTCCCTTAATAGGTAAGGTGCAGGCTACATTTAAGACTTCTTTTTTGAGCCTTGGCTTAATAACAGATGTCAGGGGTCATACCTCTGCCTCCTTTTAGAGACCCAGCCACTCCACCTTATATTAGTAAGTGATTGTGCTTTTGCTGCGGTGGGTTCAGGTTGTGGGACTTATTACACCTTGAAAACAGTTTCAGAACATCTTGCTTTTAAAAAAGACACACACATGCACACATTTAATGACAACACAATGAATCCTATTACTAAAATATACTCTATCAGCAATGAATTGGGTAAGAGGTAGAGAGTATGTTTATAAAAATTGCAAAGGAAACCAGGCTGGGAGAGGTTTCAAGCACTGTGGAGGACTGGATTAGAATTCAAAATGACCTCGATACACTGGAGAATTGCACTGTAATCAACAAGATGAAATTCAATAAAATGCAAAGTGCTGCTCTTAGGAAGTTAAAAAGCCAGTGCACATATATAAAATGGGAATAACGGGCAAGGCAGTAGTGGTGCTAAATGGGAGCTTGACATTACAGTGGATCACAAATTGAACATGAATGTGATTCAATTGCAAAAAAACCCCTCCTGGCCATGTGGAATGCACTAACAGGATTCCAAAGGGGTAGCTGTGTTAGTCTATTGTAGAAAGACAACAGAGTCTTGTGGCACTTTTAAAGACTAACCGATTTATTAATCGCATGAGCTTTCG